>JAXGGA010006345.1:0-70571 GCA_038373865.1 Uloborus plumipes
TGCGCAGAGTGCCTTTGGGCCCAATCAGAAAAAGGAACCACGACGGAAATAACGGTAAGAAATGAGATGGACGGCAATTCGCCATTGTTTAATAAATAATTACTCATAACTGTTAAACATTTTTTTTTATTTTTTAGTAATTCTTTTCCTTGTTAGTAAAAGACTGTATAAACACCCTGTGCTTCACTTTTCAAATCATGCGTGCATTTATTAAAATAAGAGGATGGGAAGAGGCTCATATTTTAGCTTTATAGGTGACCTGACCAGTGAGCATCGTATTTCTCAACCTGGCTATATTGAATAAAAAAAGGAATACATACGGCAGCATATCCTAGAAAAAATAGTTGTTCAGGGCTGGCTGAAAGTCCAGGTAATCTTTTGCGGTTACCAACGTACTCATCAGATAAAGCCATGTGCAATTTAAATGCCTGCAGGAGAAAAATATACATAGAATGAGATATCATTCTCTTTAATGGTACGCCGATTCGAAAAACTATGTTTTATGATGACTGAAAAATAATGGATGCATGTACTCATGCACACCTGTTGGAAGCATTTTTTTGAATGTGTAAATTTTTAATGAATTTTAAATAGGTTTAGTGATTTTTTGGAGTCTTTTTTGCTCTAATGCTGTATTGTAAACTAAGAGAATAGCAACTATCAAGAATTTTCATCTGAAATATAAAAGAGTGCAAAAATAAAATCAACGATCAATGTGTAAAAATAAATAAATAAATTTATAGATAATAAATACGGAAGAGCTTTGGAATACGGATGGGAATATTTTAGACTGTCACCCGCAGGCGGCTAAGATCAGTCATCGTAGGCGACACTTCATCATCATTCTCACGGGACCTTGATGATGCTTACGTATTATCACACAGCCAATTAGAAGGGACATTTAGCGGGATATATTTACATAAATACGGTCGGATTTTAGTAGTATAGATTCTTGGTAGACCTTCAAGGTTGTTTCCAACCAATGCAGGTATAAACGGTTTTACGGATTTTCATAAAATATTATCTATAATTTTTAGATTTTTATCACCGCCAACTATATGATAAACTTAAAGTGGTGTAAGTCACAAAACACCGCGTTTCATAGCTCGATGAACATTGATTGAAACTTTATCTGTTCAAATTGTTTTTTTTCTTGTTTTTTGATTTTTCTTAATATTTGTTAGGGTAACTGGTGTCTGTATAAAGAGCAAGATTTTGTATGTTTTCATTAATTTTATTTTCACTTCAAAATTGTTAATATCTTAACACTGCTAGTCATTTTGACCATTTTTACAACTGGAACTACGTATCTATGTCTAACATTTGAGAAATTACTTGTAACTTAAGGGATAAAAAATATTTTTTAGTTATGCTAGTGGATTTACAATGTACATGGTATCTATGTATCATTTCTGCTAAGAATTTAAAACAAAATTACTGACAGTAGATATTTTTTCAACCAAAATAGCAGTAACATTTTTGCAACCTAACGTAACATTTTTGCAACCCTGAAAATTAATGCTCATGTTGTGAGGCAAAAATTTCTCAAAGTTAAGCAAGTGTTAAAAATTGAATGATGTATTTGAAAAATATGTAAAATTGGCTTTTAAAAACATAAAACACATTTATTAAATCTTATTTTTTTTTAGCCTTGAGTGTCACTTTTACTCAAGATGGAGTGTAACGTGACTAACGTAACCATCGAATAATAAGCAGTATAAACACACTACAAACTATTTATTACGGCTAATCTCAGTGATAATTAGAATACTTTTCAATTTTTTAAAACTTCTTATGTTGTATGATTTTTTAAATGTATTTATTCATTTATTTTTGATACTTTTTTTACTTCGGTATTTTTTTTCTTCGGCTGAGGTTGACATTTTCATGGAATCACCCATATATCATTTAATCTGTCCTTCTTATCGAGATATGAAGTCTTAAAGGCTGCCGAAATTTAAATAAAAGGGATCAAATTTAACGAGTTTCTATGAATAAGAAAACACATTTTTCACACGTTTTGCAGATGGATGTCTTGCAGGATTAAGAAGGTGAAATAGCTCAGTACCTTCAATTTTAGCCAAATTTTAGCTTTTTTCTCTTTTTTTTTGTTTTAAATTTTGGCGACTAAAAGACATCATCATTCGATAACGGCTTTGACGAGGAGGAGTAATTCTTTCGTCAAAAATGAAATCTTAATTAAGTCTTTTAACTCCTACTTCTATCTGCATAATTATTTTTCTTAGAACACTATTCATGTGGTTCTCTGGTAAGGTTGAAATAGTGAGTCAAATTTCAAATGAAAGCAAGAATAATTCATTATAAATTTATAGGAGAGAATTTAAAAGACCTTAAATTTGCAGATATTTTTTACATCAAATTTGTGTGGAAAAATATTTTAAACAAATTGTTCTTCCCGATTCACAAAAATGTTCAAAATAATCCGTTCACATCCATCTATATATATGTAAAAATGTTCAAAATAACATCCGTTCACATCCATCTATATATATGTAAAAATGGATGTATGTATATTTGTATATATGTATGTTTGGTCCTTATGCAAATCCAGGGTTTGTCAGATTTTCATCAAACTTGGCGCAGAGGTTCCTTGAAACACTAGAATTCACATAGGCGGGGTTTTGAAATTAAAAAAAAATCCAAATGATCAAAATTGAAATTTTTTGTCTCAAAACAGCCATTTTCTTTCAATTTTGAATAGAAATAGAGATAAGCCTTTAAGCATGCAAATTGATAAAATTTAGCTATATTAACAATGAATTATCAATTTAAGGATCACCTATTTCATTTTAGAATAAAATAAGTTAAAAATAATTATAATTCATGTTCTAATTATCTTGGAACATTGACATAAATATTGTATGATGCAGAAAAATTAATGAAACATTATTAAAAAAAATGTTGTATTAATAAGCACCCAGGCAATGCCGGGTAGTGAGTTAGTTTTCTATAAACGAAAAGAAAAACGATATTGCATTTGCTGTGGAAAAAATATTGTCAAAACACTGCAGAATTTGCAGTAAACATCTAAATAGATACTGCCAGGATACGGAGGATGGAGATAAAAAATTATATAGCAAAATATCAAAAATAAAAAATGATGGTGCTGATATGACACAATAATAGCTACTCTGGGAACTAATATGAATAAAGTAGTATAACTATTGGTTTCAAAGGAGAAATAAAAGTTTTTATACATTAGAAAATGAAGCTCTCTTACTTTAAATGCGTTTCTAATAGCTCCATTATCCGCAATGTTTTCTGACAAAGTGAACTTTCCGTCAGCCTATAAAGAAAAGCGAAACTTTGTAACGAGCCTTGTTAAATCGATTTGTTGAAAAGTGATTGAACAAAAGTAAAACGTAATGATACATAAACGACATCACTTATTTCTTGTTATTTAGAACTAGAAAATACAAGAATGAAATCTTAAACCACAGAGATAGAGAAAGTATTTTTTTAATACATGGAAGCTCCAAAATTGTTTGATCATTTTCAAAATAAAAAGTATGCGTTTTACGTAAAATGTACAGTAAATTGTTTATTAGAGCACAAACTCGTTCTCGTTTATCCAGAATAATTTAGGCCAAAGGCTACACGCAGAATCGGAAATCTGGTTCATATTCGTAGAACTTAAACCAAATTAGTAAAAAAAAAAAAAAAAAAGAAAAAAACTTAAATAAGCAAAATTATATCAGTAAAAAACATATTTGAAGCAAAATTACATGGAATTGTTTACAAGACGTTAAAATGTATAAAACAAGTTTACATATCACTTTTTAAGATAGAGTAGATTTGGAAAAGACGCCATAGTTTTAACTTTATTTTATAATAGCAAAAATATCCGGCTTTGCCTGGGTCATTAATAATATTGAGAAACAATTTATACTCACTTTTTTTTTTTTTTCCTGAACTGAAAGAACTCAAAACACACCGTTTTGACGATTTTTAAAATGTCGCCAAATTTTGAAACTGTTTTGTTACACCTACAGGATAATTTTTCTCCCCTCCCTACTTCAGGAAAATACATTAAGTACTATTATGTCACTTATTTTTGTCACAGAGAAATAGTCATCAAATGTTGAGATACTACTACTAATCATAAAATGACGCTAAAACTTTTTGTCCTAAATGATTTCGAAATTAATGGAAACATTTGACAACTGTGCAAAAACGCAAATTAATGGTAATTTTAGTCTTGTTTAAGGGTTTTAATACTTAATTATGCGGATTACTTTACGTTTTGGCATAATTTTAAAAAAGTTTTTAATAGATACATACGGAATCGGCCAACAAAAGAAAAAAAAAACTAAACTTTTCAAATGTGGGAGTATTATATCAAAAAATTAGATTTTGCCGCAGTCGATAAATGTCAAACAATAATCGTTTTATTTTGGTTACGTCGTGTAAGAAGTAAAATATTATTACGTAGTCTTTGGCACAAAAACTGGTGTCAGTTGAAAAAATCGCCGAGAATCTCAGTTATTAAAATCTTGCAACAAATTTGGCAAAATTCCTGTTTAATTGGATATTAAGTTACTGCTCAATTCTGAGTACCCGAGAAAGTGCACAATCAACGCAAACAAATTTAAGAAATGCCGTTAAGTTGTATTTAAAGCTCCATAAAATTGTAAAATAATGAACCTAATCCATTTATTAGTTGCAAATCTCTTCAAGTGATTATGCTACTGATACTCTAAAACGCATACTGTCGTCCCCGCTTAATCGGGTAACGGATAAACGAATAACCCGCTTATACGAATAAAATATCTTGGAATCGAATATTTCTCCTGCCATAGACGCAATGTTAAAGATGCCCGTTTAAACGAATATCCCGCTTAATCGAATAGTATTTCTTGGTACAGTGAGTATTCGTTTAAGCGGGGCCGACAGTATTTACAAAACTCGCGAAAATAATTGCTGCAGTGAACTATCTACTAATAAAGGAATACAATTTATTCTACAAAATAACATTTGCACTTTTCAAAGCACAATAAAATACACTTTGCTTAAGGATAATTATTCTACTTACAACTAAGACTACAAAATGTTTTAAAATACAAATCACAGTAAAAGCTCGTTAGAGAGCTGGCGTGCGAGCGTTTCCAATGTCTATGTAAAAGCCTGGATGTTAACCATGAAGTTGAAAAAAAAATTACTTTTTGATTTGACTTGAAAAAAACCTTGAAAATTTATTGCGAAAAGTGGAAATGATACGCGCAATTCTAGCTAGCGACAGGGAGTTGAGATGATGCACTAAATACTGAATTAGTTTGTTGGAAGCCTTTGCGGATTTATGCGAAAAATGTACCTAAAATTGGAATGAAAAAAGCGCTACCAATCGAACTTTTCGAATATCGTTATAAAGTATAGCCTATGTGTTATTTTGATGTATAAGCTACATTATGGTAAAAGTTTCATTAAAATCCATTCAGTAGTTTTTGCGTGAAAGAGGAACAAACATCCATCCATCCATCCATCCATCCATCCATCCATCCATCCATCCATCCATCCATCCATCCATCCATACAAACTTTCGCATATTATTATAGTAGTAAGATAAAATAATACATTGGTTTTATTTTCAACTAACCAATTTATCAACAAAATATTTACTTTTGTGATTGGCAAAAATATAAATTCCGCTTTGGAAAACAATTTTTTACCTATAAAAATTATTAATTTTGCCAAAACAAAACAATTAATATCGTTCTTATATTAAATACAAATTGGCTTTGCATACTTAAACATGTTCTCTATAACTTCTACTACGAAAAAATGATTATTTTATTACACTTAGCGATGATATGGGATCCACATATTCGTCATACTGCTTTTCAAAACACTCAGTTTTTGACAAAAATTTCCGTCTTGTTTCTGCTGTCCACCAATTTCTGTTATTTCCTAAATGGTCGTACTTATGACCTATAAAGAATTGAAAAAGATGGATCAGATTAATTGCCCTTTAGAAACAGTTTATTATGAAATAAAACTCTAAATAATTCGCCAGAAAGTAAGATTTCGCAATAGTTTCATAACTGCATAAACTGTAAAAAATGGATGTTGTTTTTGCAGTATAATACAGCTAATTTTACAGTACTTTTACAGTAATAAACTTTAAAATGCTAACTTTGTAGTAGTAGATTATTAAATTGTTAGTTTACAGTAATAAACTGTAAAATTGCTAGTTACATAGTTTGTTATTTCACTTCACTTCAGTGCATTTTACAGTTATAAACTACAACCTCTGCTGACAGTATTATACTACTGTTTTTACAGTATAATACAGATAATTTTATGGCAATATTGTTAATTTTACAGTAATAAACTAAAATTGCTAGTTTTACAGTGATAAACTGTAAAATAGCTGATTTATAGTTTATTACTGTTTTATTGTGCACTGCTGCCAGTATTATACTGTAAAACAACAGCTTAGTTTTTGTAGTATAAGGAAAGGGGCGCGCGTGAACATTTAGAACATGTGAGCATGATATGTTTGATTAAAATATCTTCCAAAAAAAATATCCAAAATTGTCAACTAATTTTAGTACAATTCCTCCTTCTAGGTTGAATTTTTAGAGCATTGATCCATTTTACATTTCGTCGGCACCATGCTAAACTTACGAATGTGAAAAATGGCACTTTTCAGGAGAGTCAAAACACTGAATATAATTTTTTCCCGCCTGACACGTTTGGTTATTTTCAATTTTAAATTTTTATAGATATCTTTAAGTGTAAAACTATCGTTCGAAGGTGTCATTTCAATTTTGATTATTTGTAAAGTTATCAATAATAATTGTTTAAAAATATTCGCTACTTTACCAACACGGACATTTTTGGTCGAAAGTCACTGAATTGAAGGTAAAGTATTGAATATGAAATTTTAGAGAATATTCGATAGTTTGCAATGATGTTTCATGGCATTCATTTTCGATACTTTACATTTGGGTTACAAAACTGCTATAAAAATTAATAATAATGGATGAAAAATTAAATTAACGGTTTTTTTACTAAGAAAAACTTTTATTGAACACAAGAAAAATATAATATAAATAATGGAAAGTAAATAATCAGGTAAGTAATTTAGACGATTCATCAAAAACACATAGTACATAAAAATAAATTTACTATTCAATTTAGGAATTATCGGGTTCTGCCAGAGAATCGCGGACTGATTTGGAACTCGGAAGCTGCTCATAAAAAGACCTGTATGACCTGGGAACTAGCCCTTGATTGCATAGTTGCAATACATCTTTTTTTTCACCTCCGATACACAAATCTGACCATCGTATGGCATAAAAGGTTCAGGAGGGCTATCATTGGGAGTGATGAATTTTTTCTCTCGTTTTCGTTTTCGGATCAAAACATCAAAATCAACGTCATCAAAACTCCTTCTGACAAAAATTTTATTCTGTTCAGATTTCCGGAATTGAAACCACACACAAGAATTGAAACTTTTTGGGGTTTTCTTTTTCTCAGCGGTTTCTGGAACAAATTTGTCCTCATAAGGATTAAAATTAAAAAAATCATCATACTGGAGCCTAGTCACATTGTAAGGTTTGGATTTTGTATGCGGCAATCTGATCAATTGGTCCCAGTCAGAGGGTACGTGTACTGGTATATTTTTTGCTTTATTGCAATTTTAGTTGCAAAGAAAAATTCCATTCATCTTTTAACTTTTAATTTAATTATCGAGATTGTTTCTAAGTAGCAAATATGACACATTCGTTTTCATGAATAGTTATGCAAAGACAAAATTACAACGTATACTATCGAATGTGTCATATTTGAAACATTACAATGGTTTAATATGCGCATTCAACTGTCTTAGTGGTAATGAAAACTAACGAAACTGGCATTTTCGCTAGTTCAGATTATAATGTTTGGGATTTTTTTAAATTTGTTTAACTATGTAAACTGTCGAATATCATATTCGTTAGAATAGCATAACTTTTTCGGGCAAAGCTGCATATTCGTAAAAATGACATTGGCTTACGACCATCTAACAGATTCATCATTTTGCCAGTAGGTAGCCCTTTTTTAGTTCTACGGGAAACCATTGAACTTGAAAAACGCGATTTTTCACATTCGTTACTTTAGCATGGTGCCGACGATTTCTGTGGCAATTTATTTATGTTAACAGCTGTTGTATGAAAAATTATCAATGTCTTTTTTTACATGAAAAGGTATATATTTGAACTACTTAATCAGCTAAACTTAATTATTATAAACCTTTTCATAAATTTTTAAGTAATTTTAGGACAGTGTAAGTTTTATTTATTTATTTATTATTTTTTTTTGCAAGTTTGTTCTAAGGGGATATGGTATTTGTGAACACAACATCTAGGGGCAATTATGACCACTTCGCATATTCTCGCCGTATTAATATTAGTGTTATATACCATAAGTGTTAAACAAGTGTGCAAATATTTATAGTAAGTAATTTTCTATAATCAGTTTGCAAATTCATCGGAAATCATTATTTTTAATAATAAATATCTATTTATAGCTATTTATTTGTTTTTTTACACTTTACTTTTTTCTCATTCAATGTTTGGTCGAAAATTTATTGTTACATACAGCCGAGCCTCAAGGATTTGAAGTCCCAAGGGACCGGTTAAAAGCTTTGAGTTATTTGAGCTTTGAATTTAAACTACATCATTATATCCTGAAGGGACATACATAGCACCGCCTCTACCCCTTCGGCACGGAGGGAGGGGGGGGGGGCCTACGAAGTTTGAGGGTGTGAATCCAGGAAAGAGCACTATGAGTTTCACGGGGAAAATAGACTAAAAAGGGGGTGCGGACGTACTTATAAATCTTGCAGCCAAGTCTATGTACGTTACTGATTCCTGTATGAAACTTAAAAGTAATATATAATAAGATAACCTTTATATAATACATTGTTATTTGTATTATGTAGTCTTATATAAGTTGTTTTTTATTATGTATTCTGAAATCAAATATGCTACGAAACTTTAAAATTTGACAGAGCACAGTTATATATTTCGGGAAATATACTTTCTTAATGACACAATTACAGCACAATTTAGTTTAAACTGAAACAGTTTAGGTCACACTTACACAAAAAACTCAATCTAACTTTTATATACGTATAAGTTTCATATTTTAAAGTTTTTCGTTGAAAAATTAAAATATTTTTTTCTTCTTTTTTGTTTCAAATTTTTATTATCGTAACTCTACACCTTATTATTTTTCATTTCACCCCCAGTTTTTGGCTTAAAACCTAAACTTGAAACATTTTATGTCAGAACTGTTTCATTATTCTCGATTTATATACTTTGTTTTGTCCCATACACTTTAAGTGATGACAAACCCAGCATTGTTTAAGAAATAGCTCAGTTTGAGTCCCAAACTGAATTGCGAAGACAGTTATTTATTCACTAAATGTACTTGTTTACAACTTGGCAGAAAAATGGCGTTTCAATGAAATATGTTGTTTGATTAAGTAAATTGAGGTCAAAGTGTACATTCCAGAAAAAGATTAATTGATAAAACATTTCTCGATAAAATAATTTGTCACTAAAGTGAGCGCTAAAGAATATAACATGCTTCAGGATTGAGCTTTATTTTTTTTTCTTTTTTGTTTTATCAAACTACAACGTGAAGAGCTTAAAAAAATAAGAGTCAACAACGTTTGAAGATTATTTTCGCATTGTTAAATAGTAAGAAAACTATTTAAAGTAACTCTGAAATTTTAAAATCAGTGTTTAAGGCTACAGTGGACATATTTTTTTTTTCAAATACTGATATATATGTCTAAAGCTTTGTGTGCTTATATATTTACCACATCTTAAAGCATAAAAAAATGGTGCAAAAACAATGAATACTTTTTTCGAAATTTAAAATTTTTTGAAACAAAATTTCAAAAAACTCCATGCGTCATAATTTTTATCAAACTTTGAATTTTTACTTAATTTCTAATCATTAGTCATAATTGCATAAATATATGCATTAAATGTAATATTTTATGCGATAGTTTATGAAAGATGGCTGAAAATGAAAATTTATATGAATTTTTCGCTGAAAAATTCATATAAATTAACTACTGCTATTTTACTATTTTTATACTAACTTTCTAATACCTTTTTTTCCTATTTAAAATAATTTTATAAGTTGTAAACAATGTCAGCTCAGACTCAGCCAAATTTTATAAAATGCTTGGGTAATCTTTATACTTATCCAAAATCTTTTGTTTCGCACAAAATTTTCGGATTGTTCACACAACGTTTCTTTATTTTTTTTCCTTTCTAATCTATTTTTACTCCTTAATCTAGAGTATGCTTATAGTGTTGTTACATAAAATTTCGATTTGATTCTTTATTTCAACGCATAAGTTTCTTTGTTATGTTCTTATGCTTTAAAATTGTTTTTGAAAACTAAAAAAGCATAACTAATATACAAAATAATTGCGTGATTAGAAGATTGTTGTAAATTTAAAAGCTTTCCTTTACCTGATGCATCGAACGCATGGCTAATTTCATGCCCAATGACTGTCCCAACTGCTCCATAATTTATTGAACTGTAAAAGAAACATACTAAATCATTCGAGTATTAATTACCGATCACCAGTTTTACTGTAAATGGTAAACAAAATTCCAATAACATCAATAGAAATTAAAACAGCAGCAACAATGACAATCCTAATAATCACTCAGCAATAATGACAATAGAAATCAAAATAACAGTAATAATAGCATAATAATTTTCGTGATGATGATACTAAAGATATTGATATTTTTTAGCAGCAGAAAAAAGAAATAAAAAAAGGCATCATTCTAACAAGAAAATTAATCACAGAACTATAAGAATTTCCGACATTAAAATTTAATTTGATTGAACGAATACTCTGCACTTTAGAATGATGATATACCATACATTTTACAGTTTTAAACTGAAACCTCGGCTTCCAGTATTATACTGTTGTTTTTACAGTATAATATTGCTAAATTTTATGGCGATAAACTGTAAAATTTCTTTTACAATAGGAAACTGCTAAATAGTTAGTTTTACAGTTTATTACTGGGCATTTTACAATTTTAAATGGGCACTTCGGCTGCCAATATTATACTGTAAAAACAGCGGTTCATTTTTTTCAGTGCACCACCTCCAGTGCTTATTTTCACTTTTGCTTTACATAGTTAATGCAAATAAACATAAAGATTATTATACAAAATTCAATGGATGAAACATCGAAACATCTTCCTGTAAAATATTAAGATTCAAGATTTAAATATTTTCCATAGTTCAAGCATGCTCACAGATGATACGTACAAAGTTAACGAGCTCAAAAGAATTATTTTTTCTTACTGAAACTAGCTCTTCTTTTTTAAACATTCTGCAATATTAATTGCAGTCTAAAAATTAAACTTTAATATCTATATATTAAAAATAAAATTTTTGTGTGTGAATTTAAAAAGTCCTAAAAAACATTGGTTTCCACTTACTTTTTGATTTATTTTACTTGTATAGTATTTCAATAAAAACAAATGCTATTAATTAAGAGAAAGCTAACACGTACTTTAACATACTGAAGAATTAGGTATACGTACTCTATACGGCCGTATTTATAGTACGGATAGGCTAAAAAAGCTGCTGGCAAACCTGAAATGAAGAATGAATATATATAACTTGAGCACAAAATACTGTAAAAGAGTTAAAAAATATACATTTCAATATTTCAACAAATGAAACTAAACCATTTCGGTCTTCAAGTAAAGAGTTTATAATAATATTTTAGCGAATATAGTACTTTTGAGAAGTAGCTAAATTTTATTCTCACTATAAAAGGAAAACATTATTAATTAATCTATGCTGTCGGCCACCTTGTCTAGCGGTCAGAGGAGTCTGTACTTTCTTTCTCTCCTACCCTTGTACTTTATCTGTGTGAATGAGAGTGTTGTGAATGACTGCCTACCCTATAAATAGGTTTTACGGCATGTGCGTTGAGCTAAATCGGACTTCCACCTTAATGGTGCTCGTAAAAACGAAAGCCTTAACTATTCCGCCTTAAATTGGGTAGCTGTATTTACTTGGACAGGGAACCCAAGTGTTTTCAGAAACAACAGCAGCAAAACATGAATTTATGCAATCAAATCATCTGAAGCTCGTACTGGCGGTCAGAGGAGTCTGAGCGGGATCAATAAGCTCTGGGTTCAAATCCTGGCTCGGGAGTGGATGTAATTTTACTCTCCTACCCTTGTACTTTATCTGTGTGAATGAGTGTGTTGTGAATGACTGCCTACTCTATAAATAGGTTTTACGGCATGTGTGTTGAGCTAAATCGAACTTCCATCTTAATGGTGCTCGTAAAAATGGAAGCCTTACCTTTTCCGTCTTAAATCGGGTAGATGTATCTACTCGGGCTGGGAACCCGAGTGTTTTCAGAAACAACAACAACACAACATGAATTTATGCAATCAAATCATCTGAAGCTCGTACTACGTTGTAAAAAAAAAATAATTCAAAATAGTGAGTAAGGAAAAACAGCAGTTTTTTTCAAAGCGAAATTACGTCTCTAAGAATTTCAGGTGATATTATCGCTTCAGTTGGGATTTAAAAAATCTTTTCATTCAATACCTGCAATATACAGCCAACTCGGTTGTTTTTTTTCATTAACTCATTTATTCACTCACTCATTTCACCAACTAATGCATGTAAAGTGTTGATAACCACTTATGAGTATTCCTGTGTGAAAATATTAGGTATAAGGTTTTTTATTTCCAAAAGTATAAACGCTTTGTTCAGATTGTATCGATTTATCTAACATTTTCCTTTCCTGTAATGCGTCTTAATAATTTTAGATTAAAAAGCTATATGTTAATAGTTGCGGTTTCCTTTCAAAGTAAAATAATACTTCCTGCGTAAAAACAGCTTTGAGAAACACTAATGCACCGGATTTAATTGAAATTGAAATTTGTCTTAAAAATACAATGTAAGTGAAAATAAAGAAATCTTTATGGATTTTGTTTTGAACAAATCAACCATGTTTGTATGCAGTCATGTCTGTGTTTTATAAGAAAAATTAAATTTTTGAAAACAATGCTTTTAAAGTTGAAAAATATCATGATCAAAGATAAACTTTTGGAACAATTGAAAATATAATAGCTTTGTGTGATGCGTTTCAGTTTCATTCATATTACGTAAATTTTTACGCTTCAGTGCAATTCAATTGATCCCATCAGCGTGAAAATGATGAAAAAATTTACCCATGTGAATCCATTACTTTGCCGATGGAAATTTCTGAAATCATATATCTTATTCTACCCTGTGGTATTCATCCGAAAATGTTGATATTTGCTCAAGTAATTGCAAGCACCATAGCAGAAATACGTTAAAGTAGTATAAATAAAAGTAATTGCGTTTTATTCCGATCATTACTATTAAAGATGCATTTGGTTACTCTTAACACAAACGGCAGATTACAACAAAAGAAATTTTAGTTATAAACCGATATTTTTATTTAGTTTATGGAATTTATTTGCATAAAGCTAATGGAGGGGGATACAGAGAAAACTAAACTTTGAAAGACTCGTAGAGCTAAACTAGTAAATCGAGTTTTTAATGCACATAAACATATTTCACGATGACTATTTAAGTCTGATATTTACGACAGCTTAAATACTTAAAACAGAAAATATATTGTGAGCATTCCGTTACTCATTCATAAATATTCACCAGTACTCTTTTACCTTTGGTAAAAAAAATCATAGACACCCCAAGTAGCATCAACTCATCAAATTTTGTTCGGCCGATGATCGAACTCCTCGTAAACTGATCCCGTAACGCACGATGACATCGTTCCGATCAGTATCCGAGCACGGTTTTCGATGAGCTACTATTCATCGGAAAGCGATATCCTTCCGATCAACTTTCCCGATGAAAATAAGCCAAGCGTCCAAAATTGATTCTAAATTCATCGGCAGGGGACTGCACTGCTCGTAAATTGCTCCAAATCTCATCGTATTTCGAGAAAAACTCACCAGGTTTTGCTACTCGGATTCTGTTTGACCGATGAGACACATTGGGAGTAATTCCCGATGAGAACTCATCGAATCCGATCATCGGCTGATGAGAATTTCATCGGGTTTTGATGAATGGCCGATGAGATTATGCTGCTAGGGACGTGCTTTGGATCAATTACTCGCTTAATCGCTCTGAATAGCTGAAGGGCTTGGAGGATGAAGGGGCTATGTTACATTTAAAAAAATAAACACTCTGGAAAATGGTAAGCAACGGATACAGGTAAGTAAAAAAAGTAGATGTCATTACACCAGTTTCATAATCGCACTAGCAACAAAACCAGAAAACAAAAAAGCTGCAACAATATAAATTTGAACTTTAATTATTCGCAATTTCTGCTTTTTCACATAATCCCTTCATTTCCTAAGCCCTTCAATTATAAAACTACAGTAGAACCCTTCAATAATAGACACTGAAGTGACTGGATTTTCTGCCTCTTAAATGAAGGTGTCCCTTCTTCGGAGGTACTTGTGTTGATGTATGCCGGCGTACTTTATACTATTGAAATAAATGTAAACTATATTAACATTTAAGTCTAAATACATAAAATGTTTCATGTGTACTAAAAATAAACTTCACAATTATTTAAGCTGAAAAACTATTATTTAGAAAATGAAAATTCAATGAAAACTTTAGTAAAATTAAAGTTTAACAACACAAAAATAGAAACTGTTTTTAGGTAATTTGTAACACGGATTTCTTCATGTCATATATACTAGACATCAACTTAACTTGACACTGAACGTCACTACTGGCGGAGCCAATAAGAGCTCACAAGCAGTAAGCGATCTCCTCTAATTCGCCAAGTAGGCTGTGACGTTTTATCTAGCTCGTTTTTCATAGGCTAACGTCACGCTGACGTCACGATGTTTTCGTCCAGAAACCTTGCAGTGTAAATGTTATGTCATTCATTGCAATTTAACTAGTGTAACTAGCAGTGTGATCATATTTCAAGTTTTCTGCAGAAATTTCGTAATGGGCGAAGCACTATTTATCAGAGCTGAACCCATATGAATAAATTACCAAAAAGGGGGGGGTGAAGCATAAATGTAAATATCAGTAAGAATTTTAAAAGACATGTTAATTTCTTTGAATGTTAAAATCAGGACTAACTTTTACCAGTTAATTTTTGACACAAAGAAAACTTTGAATTTCAATGAATTCAATATTTCTTATGCATCTATACATTGCAATTTTTGCAAATTTTCTCCGGGTGTGTCCCTTACAGATAGTGTCTCTTACTCAGAAGTAAATACACGGAGATTGCCATTAAAAGGGACTGTGACGGGAAAAAGTGTCTCTAGAGTAGAAGTGTCCCTTTTTCGGAGGTGTCTCTTAAAGAAGGTACTACTGTATTAGAAAACTAAGCAAAGTTTACTCACTAATGGAGTTGCTTTTGTCATGATAAAAGGCATTGACAACTAGAGGGTGAACAGATCCTCTAAATAAAATAGACAAAAAAAGTTATAAAATAAACCTATATTAGTTTCATTCTTGACACACAGAAAATGGATACATTGATAATAAATATTTGCATTTTAACCTATGGTAAAATATTACATGGTAAAATAAACATTGACTTTAATAACATGAAAAACTATCTGAATCACAATCAGTTAAAATTATCATAAAATGTCACAGCACGAATACAGCATTTTATAACCTTTATTCTTTCTGTAAATGTGTACTAAGAAGTTACTTCTGCTGATTCACCTAAGAAAAATGTTTTAAAAATTTATTTTTTTCAAAATCTGTTCATTAATTGAAAGTGTTCATTCTCTCTATTCGGTCTATCCTATTTTTAGTTTAAATGGTTTATACCAAGCCTTGTTTATTATTCCATTTGCCTTTTTCGATTATTACTGACTAGCTCGTTGCACGTTGTTTGTTTCATCCCATATCGCCGGAGATATATTATTCCTCTGCGACGTGAAAAAACTCATTTTTTTCATTTTTGGGTATTTCTCGCGATTTTCCTCAGTGCGTAATTTGTAGCAAAATAAGTGTGGCTCTCTAATTTAATAGTCTCCCAAACTTATTGGCTTACGTAAGTCGCCTGAGCTCCGTCTAACACTCTAATATGTAAAACTCACATAATATTATAAAGTACTGTAGCTGAGTTCTATGGAGCTCCCACGGAAATTAAACCCTGTTAGGTTCGTAAGTTTCAGACGACAATGACAATTTGCCGTGAAAGTGAAAAAAAAAAAAAAACTTGGAAAGGGTATTTTTATCTTGAGCAATATGCTAAAATTATGGATTATTTTTCAACGTAGTACGTAATCTATAATGTTCTCAAGTCCTCTTTCCCACAACAATGCACTATTTTCGTATTTTAAAATTGAGATTTAGTAATTTTTCACCCCATTATTTGATGCTTTTTAAAGATTATCAGACTTACATTTTCTGTCTTGTTGCAGTTTGATTCCAGTTTGAAAAAGTTTCATTGCTCTTTATAACATGTAAATTCACTATATATTCCAAATAATCCCTATTCTCTTCATATAAAACCTGTAAATAAAATTTAATTAATATTAAGGATTATAATATATTCGGAAAATTTGAATTTGAATTTGAATTTTACCTCTTCATAATATTCATCCAGCGCACTGTCATCCATAATCCAATCTTGATATCCTACCATGCTTTCAATACTTTGTAACTGGAATTAAAAAGTTAAATCGTTAATTTCTCAGATAGATATTGGGGAAAGTCGGGCAAGTATAGGACTGTTAAGAGTTTTGCTAACTAATTCGTTTTCGGTTTCAGTACTTTTTTGTAGTTCGTGAGTAAATTTGAGCTTTTCTTAAAATAACCGTTAAAATCATTCTTTTAAAAAAATTGATTCCTTAATAGACTTGTATGTAAGAAACATGTGTAGTATTTGTCAGTATTTGAAATTTTTTAGGTGTTATCGCCAGGGCTGCAGAGTCGGAGGAAAAATGGTCGACTCCGACTCCGGGATATTAAAACTTCCGACTCCGACTCTGACTCCCGACTCCTGCTTTTTTTATTATTTATCTTTTTTACCCAAATGTGAAGAGGGAAAAACCCTAAACAAAGGTTGAAATATTAAGTCAAGTTTTAAAAGTTTCATTTTTATTCATGGTCGTAGCCACGACTCACTTTAGGGGGCGCGGTAGCAAGCTGGGGTATCCCAGTTGGAGGTCATGGGAGGTCATTGTGACATCTCAAAAAGTTCAATTTTCTTAAGAAATCTCGCAGGTAATTTCACCACATTTACCTCAATTCTCGGAGGTCACTGTGACCTCCCAAAATTTTCAATTTTTCCAGAGCAAAAGACAAGTGCCGCTATCGTCATTTGACTTCGTACAAAACTAATCTTTTTCTTGTTAAATGGCCAGACTTTATTTTAACACATTGCATTTTTGCTGAAAATATTTTTTTATTCACTTGCATAAGCCCAAACATAGCAATTCGTTTCACAAAGCAGACCCGCCATTTTGAAGCTCTTTTTAATGATCGTAGATGCTTAGGATTTGGATATTGAACGGCGAAAATTTGTATCTGTTAGTTTCAAAGATATGTTTTCACCTCCATAAAATTTCATCCAAATCGGAGGTGGTCGGAGTCGGAGTCGACATGTTTTCAGTGACTCCGACTCCTTTGGTCCAAAATCAGTCCGACTCCGACTCTTCAACTCTGACTCCACAGCCCTGGTTACCGCACTTATATTATCGTAAACAAAACTTATTAACCAACAGCTTATAATATAAAATAATTTGTTCATATCATCTGTATGCTTATCAAATTGATAAAATGAAACACCTCTTTTAAAATTTTCAGTTTTTGAGGGTCGTATTAACATATGGGACCTATTAAACATGTTTTTCTTAAAGAAGAAGTACACTAAATTAACCATATAAAAATATTTCTCACTTTGACTACAGCATAAAGCATTGTTTCTTTGTCCATCCACGTACTCTGGTCTAGAGTTGAGCTGTATGCTAAACGTATCATTTCTAGCATTTTTTTAATCTGAAAATTTAAATAGTACTAAAGTTGAAAGAAAATAAGTCTCATATAAAGATAAGAAAAAAAAAGTTAAAATTATAAGTTTTTACACTGCTACAGTTTTATGAATTTTTATATCAATCTAAATGTTTTTTTTAAATTACTTTTTTTTTGAATATAAAAAATTCAATTTCAAATTTTTAATGAAATTGACATAGCTCAAAACTTCCAAGAAAATATTCTGGATAAAGTTTCAATAGTTAAACTGTTTGACCATTTTCGGAGCAATATAGAATTTGTATCTTTTCTTGCCTTCTCAATGCTGTTTTAAAGTAAGCTCTTTTGATCAATACGATCTCCGCCAATTAAGTAAATCCATTACATCTTTTCTCCTTGCTGAAAGACTGAAGTTAATTAAATTAATACATAGAACAGAAAATACCCATTTTAACAGAACAACTTTTCCCTCAATAAAGCTCCTAACTAAGTAGATTGAATTATTTGTAGTCTGCGTTAAGTACAAAATGTCGATACTTTCGCAATGCACTGTTTAAAGCAGAGATATTTAAGCAATTTTTTAACGCATGAGGATTAGGTTGAGTACAGTTTTGCTGAAAAAAAGTATTGCATTATTTTTTAAGTTATGCTTTGTTCAGTGTGACTGAATATTGCTTTTAAAATGCATCAGTATTCTCGGCTCCATAGAAGTACTGTCAAGAATTTTGCTATTTTACGCAAAATATGGTTAACACTTGAGTCTAGGAACTTGTTTCTACGACTTTAATCCTGCTAATTTTGTTCTAATAAACTGTTAAAATAGTTCATTTTGCAGTAATAAACTGTAAAGTCGCTAACTTTACAGGACTTAAAATTGCTAATTTAACAGCAAGAAACTGTAAAATTGGTAGTTTTGCAGTTTATTTACTGTGCATTTTACAGTTTTAAATTAGAGCCTCGGCTGCCAGTATTCTACTGTAAAAACAACAGTTCCTTATTTTTCAGTGTACTCGCTTCACAAAATATCTAACCTCTATGCTATAGACACTTTTTTTCTTAAATCATTGAAAAAAAAATTAGTAATTAAAAATAAAGCATTCGCAAACTTAAAACAACGAAATGAGTAAAATGAGACTAGACAATTTGTGACCTAAAATAAAAATTTAATTTTACTCCTTTATAAAGCTTAAAATGTCGGCAGCATGTTTTTTTTGAAGAAAGTAGACTATATACAGTAAGCTCTCGATTATCCGCGAAGATCTCGGGAAAAGTTTTTTTTAGTTAACTTTATTCTTGTAGAAACTTAGTTACCTTTATAGATTTTATATGGTTGAGAACCTCAATTACTAGTCATTTTTTATGCTGTACCTATCGTCATTGTTTGTACACTTCACATTTTAAGTGTAATGCGATTTTTTGAAGCAAAATTCATTTTTTATCATCTGTACCCCTTATTTTATGTTTTTTCGGATTATCTGCGATTTTCGCTATCCGCGATATCCGTACCAACCAATTCTGCGGATAGTCGGGAATGTACTGTATGTAGAAATGCTATTCATTGAGTTTTTAAATTATATTTCAGCAACATCTTGCACAATCGACTAAAAAAATATTACCAGTACAAACCATGTACAGTATATTGAACAAAACCAGTATTTTTCACATTACACTTTTATTACAAAGCAGACTTACGTGGTAACGAGCAATTTCTGGAAAATATTTGTCAACATACAAACGTCCTAAGGCCTCAGGCATAAGAGTTGTTACAACTGTCGTACAAGATTCTATGTTTTCTAATTCTGAATATGTTTTGGGGGGAGTCGTATTGTAGATGTCATGAACGATGAAGTTGGAAAAGTAAAAGACTACGTAGACTGAAATATAATTGGCTATAATCCTGTGAAAAGAATGGAAGTTTAAAGATGTAAATAACATTTTATAAAAAGATAAATAGATAATAATAGTTAGTAGGATAAATACAACGTTTAGAAAATTAGTCACGAAAAAACTGAGTATAAAAAATTTAAAAATATTTTTTTTTTCAAATGTTTATACCATAGTATGAACCGTCTGATTTTTTGGTTAAAAACATCACGTTTATCTATGTCGTCATTTACCAAAGATTCATCTTCTCAAGTTACCGTAAATCAGGGTTACTTGGACCCTAGGGGGTTACTTGAGCCCACTACAATAAAATGATAAAATCTAGGTTTGGTACCTACTAGTTGAAGACTTGCACGTAGTTCCTCGTTTCTCCAATAGGTAGAAGTCCTCTGCAGTCTCTAACGCTAGTACCAAACCCAGATTTTATCATTTTACTGTGGGCTCAAGTAGCCCTGTTGTGGGTCCAAGTAACCCTGATTTACGGTACGGAATTTTTAGTCAATCTTATATTATTAAAAACTGAGCTTTTATGTATGTATGTAATAATCTATGTCATCCTTACTTCTATTGAACTCCAGTGACCTGACCATTGAACCAGGTATCGATATTGATTTGAAATTTTTCAGTCTTAATTATTTTTAATTTACATAATTCTACGATTTTAAGTAGTGGAGATATCAATAAAAAACGTATTTTTTTCTCCCCTGGAACTTTTTCGGTGCAACCCAGAACCATTAAAAAAAAATAACGACTTAAATAAAGTTTCAGACACTGCTTAGCAAGGGGCCGAAAAATTTAAACCTGGAAGTAACGTCACTCTGGGAGCGAAAATGTTTCGATTAGCATTAGAAAAGCGCGTTTTTTAAAAATAGGTCAAGCAGGGAAAATTCAATGAAAATGTGAGCCACGGGAAGAAATTGACTATTATTAGAGGCAAATCGCGTTGGAAACAAATGTATCGCTCATTATTTAGTGCACAGCTACAGGTGGTAAATGGGGGGAACGCCCCCGAAGTTTATTGCTATGAATGGAAAGATTTTAGATGCGTTATGTGCGGAAAACCAGAAGTACACCGCCTTAGATGGGTTGCGTGAATCACCTTGGATGCTAGTCGTGATTGGTTGAGCTGATTAGGATTTTGTGAGCTTTTAATTTTTCTTACAGTTTTATTACGTGCAGGCATTGTTTTGTTTTCTTCGTTTGCTTGTTCCTCAAGTCTTACTTTTCTTTTATTAGAGGATATCTGCGCGTTAGCATATTACCTGCTCTTGTTTAGCTCATTGCTATTTTGAAAACTTGTACAAAATTGGAGCCGGAGAGGAATTGTTCCAAGAGGTAATTTCATCCGGAACTGGAAGTTGGAGTTGGATAATTTCCTTCTCAAGAACGCTGTAAAAACTATGGCATCGAACTCCCAAAAATATTCGTCGTCTTCCCCTAAAGCAATGAAAACGCCGCCCATTCGCCGAGCAGCATTAGAGGCAGGCGGGTGCCCTATACAGCGACTGATAAAAATCCCGAATTTCAAACGCACAAAAATTTAGTTATGACTCCAGTATCAAAAGTTCAGCTAATATGACGTAGTAAAATATGTTAGCTTATGATTTCGAGTAGGGGAGAGTGGTAATGAATGGGCCACTTTTTGGTTTTGAATTTTTGTAATTTTTTCAAACACTTTGTGTTAACTCTAAATTGGTGTTTTAGTTACTTTACTTATCTGGCTATCTAAAAAAGTCATAAAAGTTGGATTAGCACCTGTCTATAATGAATTATAATAGAAAATAAAAATTTTGAAATTTGGCCCATTCACCTATGGGGTTGAATGGGCCATCGAAGGTAATGAATGGGCCACTAAATGAATTCAATGAAAACATGTGGATTTAATCTTTTATTTGCTGAATATGACAAAATAAATGTGGCACTTGACATGATGATACAGAATCATACTGATTTAAAATTATATAAACATCAAAACTGATGCATACCAATTATAGCAGAAAAATTACTAAATAATGAGATTGTAAGAAATAAATAACATCAAATATACATATAAAAAATAACAGATAATACACACTATGATTTAACAAAATTTATATATTTCAAAAATAATATTAAAAATCACTTTCAAAAACTTCATCTTCATTTTCAAACTTGTCAAAATTCAAATTTTTTTTTTTTAATGTACTAGACATCGGGAATAAGAAATATCTAACTTAAGTTACCAAGAAAGAAAATGAAATTGTACTGTGAGGAATATACTAATATGAAGGAGAGAAGGGGGCTTTTTCAAGCCACGCACTGCGACCAGAGGTCTATTGTACTATAGGGATATAATATAGCAAATTATATTTAGAAGTTTCTACAAACCTATTTTGACGACAGTAATCTTTATCTATGACAGTCAGTTGTATTTCATATAAATGCGAAAATCCTAATAAAAGGAAGAAAAACAATATTTAGGTGGCCCATTCATTACTATGACATAGTGGCCCATTTAGCCCCACCTATACTTTTGGAATACATTTAGGTTTTTTGAGTACATTGAATTTAGATAACATCAAAATTCATCTTAAGATTAGTTTATAGATATGGAAAGACTAGCTTATACATATGTATGCAGTGAAATACTTGGTACATTTTAGCTAGGAAATGTTTTACTAAAAAGGGAAAAACTTACTTTTCAGTCAGATTCTTGACCATGCCACTCTAGTTTGAAAATGGCTCAGCGCAAACGAATGAAAACTGGATGAGTTTAGTAGAACAAATAGCTACATCTATTGGTGGCATCAAAAAAAAAAAAAAAAAATCATGCAAATACTTTTTCATATTTTGTTAGTGGCCCATTCATCACCATGGCCCATTCATTACCACTCTCCCCTACTTACTTAAACAATTGGGATGATAAAATCATTTAAGGGGTCACAGTACCTCAAAAATGACCAAAAGACCAAAAAAAAATATTGATTATTTTAAAAGTAAAAGTTATTTAAAACACTGGGAAAAAATAGCATTGATCTAGCTAAATTATTTTAAAAGTTATGAGTGACTTTAGGGCATATGTGTTCTAATGGAAAAGCAAAACTTTAAAGTGCTTTTTCTTGATGATCATGATCAGTTTTTAGTGTTTCTTTGTTACTGGAAATGCTAAGGAATTTTTTCTATTAAAGATACAACTTTAAAGCAATATTTTTTGCACTCAAGATAATATATTTAACAAAACTATGCATTAAATAAGCATCTCATAAATTACAAAAATTTTTAGAGCTTGTTAAGCCTCGAAAAACAAAATTTTCTAAGAATTTTTTACATAAAAGGTCACAAAATATTTTCAAATTAATATATAAGAAAATGAATGCACAGATTTTTAGAGGTAATTCTCGTGATCATTTCGCAAAAAGAAATTTTGAAATTAGTGCAGAAACAAAAGGCCTGAGGGTTTTAAAAAAACTGAAATTTTCTTAAATTTTTCAAATTTAAAAAAAAAGCAAGCAAAATTTTTAATTTTTGAAAATAAATTATTGATTGTTAAATAAGTGTAGAAACAAAGATTTCAAAAATTACATTTTTCACGCAAATTAAAGAAATTTGTTAAAAAGGTACTGTAACCCCTTAAAAACACTATTTAAAACCGAATTAATAATAACAAAACAACTATTTTAATCATCTCACTTCTTAACTAGCCTTCACTCCAACTAACCGGCAAGCTAATTTTTCATATGCTTCTACCCTATTTATATGATTTCTGATTTTATTCAGCTGAACTAAATTTTCACCGTGTGATACTAGAATAATTGAAGTAACATGTTCTGGAAGAACAATATACAAAGTCCATGAATATTTACTAGCCATTCATCATTTCCCTTTAAGGTGTCATTATGTCCCTAAATTACTGCAATTGGCTTGTACAAGAGTGCAGCACAAATAAATACACACATAAAATCATCAATAACAAAATATGAGGAAAACGTAAAATCTAGAAAACGTAAGTTACTTTTAGCTATAATAGTTGTCAGACAGATATCAAAAAGTTCACATACGAAGTTTAACAACATACAACAAGGCGCATGTGAGTAATTAGTATTAAATAAACATGAAAAGCATTAAAACGGTTTTTTAATGCACTATATTGCTAAAAGATCTATTGCTCAGAAAAAAAAAAGTTTTGTATGTGTAACAGACAACCCATGCAGATCCTGTTTTTTTTTTAACTCACAAAGGAACTATTTTTCACAAATTATATTGAAAAAAATAATGCACTTGTGTTTTATACAATACTGCTACTGTCTGTTTGCGTATTGTACGCCTAGCAGCCACGAACGTTTCCATTTGAAAAAGGGGAGATAGGTTTAGGATGCGCACTTCCCGATGCCTTCAGTTTTTGATCGCTTGCTACTTCCTTGTTGCATTTCCCCCCTATTTCTA
Source organism: Uloborus plumipes (assembly GCA_038373865.1). Lineage (NCBI taxonomy): Eukaryota > Metazoa > Arthropoda > Arachnida > Araneae > Uloboridae > Uloborus > Uloborus plumipes. Next base: position 24,343 of record JAXGGA010006345.1, read on the forward strand.
GAAAGTCAGAAGAGACTTGGTGCGTGCGCAGATGCGGCGGAGGTCGCACGAAAAAATTTAGACAGTACGTGTTTTCTTCAGAATAATTTGTCGAATGCATTTGAGAAATGATAAAGTTTTGCCTTCAAGAGAAGTAAACAAAATATATTGTTCTTAGCAAATAAAAATGATGAAATAAATGCAATAATCTTTTCAAGATTTCAGTAGCCAGTTGGAGATTTCGGCTGCATGCTCGACAGCAAAATAATCAGTAATTTAATACATTAAATATTATTTTTTCAAGATCAATATTATACTTCCTTATTACAAAAATCTACTTGTGCTGTTATATCTTGAAAGGCATTATATGGAAATTTAATTTTAACTTTGGCAAGTGCATTTCTTGAGCTAATGTGCAACATTTAAAATAAATACGCATGTTAAAAAAATGTATAAATACAAGGATTCAAATACCATTTGTTACCTTTTTCTAGTTCCACTAAGAAATTCAGGTATACTCAATAAATATTCTAATTCTACAGTATATATTTCCGTATCTTCATTCACTGGTACTTCGCTTTTAAGGAATTCATTCAAAACCGGTGCGTAAGAAAACGATGTACCCTGAAGTACAGAAAGAAAAGGAGAGTATAATACCAAGCACACGTACAAACAAGTACTCGTACACTGCAAGTTCCCAGTATAAATTGTGAATGCAAAAATCAATTCATTGCTTCGTAATATAAAGAAAACGTTTAAATAGTAAAAAAGAGGAAAAAGGAAGTTTAAAAGATAGTATGAACAAAAGCTAAGTGCTGTTGTGTTAAATTAAAACGCAATTTAATACATATACAGCTTATTTAAAATGTTTTCAAGAATTTATTGAATTTCAGCAACTTGAATTATGGCATTTTAAATGTTAGTAAAGATTCATTTTGAGAGAAAAAAAAAAACTGAATATTATTTGCACCAAACATTTATCGTACCTCTATTTTAGCATCTAAAGAAGCAATACTTTCAGAGAAAAAATATGCGTCGCGGTCTTGAGAAGAGTTCGATGAGCTCATCTAAAATAAAAACAATTTTAATAATTTAAGTACAAAATTGTATGCGAAAACAGCAAAGCAAAGTTCAAAACGTATTACACTCAATTTTTTCAGTCAATTTTTATCATATAAAGAAAACAAAGTCCCATGATGTATCATCATCATAATCTTTTAAATCATTTTCTTGAAAATGAATCGTATAGTTGTGAGAACATAACAGCATATTCTTGGTATAAGGATTTAGTTTACTAAGCAGTTTTCACTATGCATGATAGAACAACTCTTCTCATTAGCTCTAAAAGTTTCGAAATACTTTTGCCCTCATGCATGAAACATATAAGAAGCAATGGTCGTAACACGCGATTGAGGTTGTAAGGTTAATTAACAGATGTGTTGTTAAACGTCCTGTAGGTATAATTTTGTACATTCTATAGCATTCTGCCTCGCAATTTTATTTTCTGCAAAAACAATTTCAAGTATTTGTAATTAAGTATGTTGTTGGTTAATAGTCTTTAATTAAAGTAGATGAATAATAGCATAACTCATTAGATTAATTTTTTTTGTACTAACAATTTATTTTCTGCAATCTGTACAAACAGTTTGGAATTCCTTGATTTCAGTAAATCTGTAGCACTGTAAAAACAACATTCATTTTCAGTGTATATAGCAATGGAAAAGAGATATATAATCCGGTTGATGAAAAATATTAGAAGATGCATTAAGAGTGCAAGGAAATCAAATAAAATAATAACATACCTGATGCAAGACGAATTCAAAGGCAATAATATTTTCCGCGTCTTTCTCCAAAGTCGCTGTGTCAAGTGTTGATCCAAAAGAGCGGGCAAAACTCACCAGTTCATCTATTACACTTGCGAACCCGTCTTCACTTAAATACCAGTGCTCATTGCTGCCGAAATCTACGAAGAGGTAGTCACCCCGTGTTATCTAGAAAAACAGGCAGTACACTGTTAAAAATTTTTCTGAAATTTTACGGTAAAAGTTACTTGCATCCATAAAACTAAAATACACGCAGTAATAAACCGTAAAACTAGCAATTTTAGTTTATTACTAGCCCGGTAATGAACTGTAAAATTAGCAGTTTTAAAGTTTATTAGGACCCTGCTCCACATCAGCGTAAAACGCGACCGAAACCGAAGGTAAAAACCGAAAATCCCGGTACTTTCCATAGGAACGGGGGGGGGGGGGGGCTAGGTAATCCATTTTACGTTTCTGCTTTATTTTTCTGATTTACGTCAATGTGGAGCAGGGCCTTTACTGTTTTATTGGCAATTTTAGTTTAGTACTATAAAATTAGCAATTTTAAAGTTCATTGCTTTAAAATTAGAAATTTTTACAGTTCATTACGATAAAATGTACTGTATTATACTGTAAGTACAACATTCATTTTTTACTGTGTAGAAAATATCTTTCGTCGTATCACTTAGCTTTCTAAAGACGGACACAGATAATAAACTAACCATATGATGTCATGCTTTGTCTTCATAATGTCGTTTTTTTATTTGCTTATTCAAATTTTATTTAAATTAACCGCTTCCTTGTTTTGCACATGCTCCGTATGGGCACGGATTTCGGGCTTTCACCCGCACGCCGCGCCGTATGGGCAAAAAATTTCTATTTCACAATTTCGCTTTCTCTGTTTCACCCGAAACTTTTCTATTATGAGTAGCAAATCATTCGTTTAGACGGTAATACCAAAGACTCTATATCTTTGGTAATACTGCCGTGCTCAGCGTAAAAGTGGTACCTGCAATCGAGCGCAAACTGAGATAAAACTCTTCAAAGATTTCCCGTCCTCAAATGACCATATAATTTTGTATTCAGATAAAATATGTCACAAAGAGCCTCCTGGTGGCGATAACTTAATTTTGTTAATAAGTGCAGATACGTCTTTGGTGCTCAGCACGGCAGAATAGGTGTCCAGTAAAAGATATGCAAAACACCGCCATTTCGTTCATTTCGATCAATGGACTACAGTTTCAGGCTTATTATGCCCTCATGAGCATGGAATACGAAAGTAAACGAGTTGGAGGCAAAAATCATCCTATAGAGCAAAGAGAGCCTGCCTTAGCCCTTGTTTAGGGGCGGTTACTCACTGCAGTAAAAAATAGTTTGCATTCTATTGTATTTTCTATGCTGATTGGCTCAAATGCGCATGTAAATGAAAAAAATATCAAAAAGTATGCTGCAAAAAATTGTGACATTTCTTATACAGAATTCTGATACAAATGGGATAAATTAAAACTTGTAAGAAAAACTTAATATAAGAGTTCTAAACACTAGCTTGCTAACACAAGTAGAGGGAACTATGCTTTATTTCATAAATTTTGTGTTTCCTTGTTTCCGTAAAATGTTTGCATTGTATTAATAGTCTTTTGTTACATCGCACTTGTCAGAGACAGCAAAAGCTCGATTTATACAAAAATTTGATATGAAAGCGTTCACTAAACATAACGACGCAACTGATGTTCAAGTAACTAATGCATGCATCTAGAATACATTTAGTTCATTCTTATTCCGGAATACATTGCTGAATGAAAACAATAAATATAAATTGTCTTACCAATTGCTATTTAAAAACAATAAAGAAGAATAAAAAATATTTAAAGTATTTTATGGTAAAAAAAGAATTTAAAAAATTGTAATTAAAAATGTAGAGATTAGAATACATTTAGTTCATTCTTATTCCAGAATACATTTCTGAATGAAAACAATGAATATTAATTGTCCTACCAATTGCTATTTAAAAAAAGAAAGAAGAATAAAAAATATTTAAATTAATTTATAATAAAATAAGAATTCAAAAAATTGTAATTAAAAATATAGAGAACTCAAAAGAAATAAATACATTCCCGTTTAATTTAGTTACTGATTATGGAATACATTTCTGAATTAAAACAATAAATATAAATTGTCCTACCAATTGCTATTTAAAAAAAAAGAAAGACGAATAAAAAATCTTTAAAGTATTTTATAGTAAAATAAGAATTCAAAAAATTGTAATTAAAAATGTAGAGAACTCAAAAGAAATAAATACATTCCCGTTTAATTTAGCTACTGATTATGGAATTTCCCTGGGGAGATACAGTTTTTATTACATGAATGGACACAATTTTGAAGAACAGTTGTAGTATACATTTTGTTGTTTGAGATATAGACAGAAAGCATGATATATCCAAATACATTTCCTGTTAATGAATGGATATCTACATTTTATTAAATTTTCGGGCAAGAAAAGCGCACTTTTTTTTGAAAAGGCTTTTAATTGAAGAAAATATGATTTATTAATAGGTAAGAGCCATTTGACAGACATTTTAATTTGTTAAAATATAGCTGATCAGCTTCCATTCTGAGTTTTTTCTCACAACGTGTGCAAATTCTCTCTTTTTTTTCCTTGTTTTATATTATCCATTATGTCATGGTTATGAAGACAGAGAAAAATTGAAAAAGAAGTTATGAAAAATCACGAATGAAGTGTAAAATACGTGCGCTATCATTTTTGCGGGGGAGAAAGGTAGGCTTTGAAAAATGGATTTTCAAGTGATATCTATCTTACATCATTAAAAAAAAAAAAAAAAAAAAAAAAAAAAAAAAAAAAAAAAAAAACTGTCAAATAAGATAAGGCATGTTTGACAGATACAAAGATTATTTGAGAAATTGCTATTAGAACGTTTCTCTCTATAAGAACAGCGTTTTTTAAAGTAAAAAAAAAATATGTAACTATATTTCAAGACGTTAAATGTTTGTTTCTACCCAATTTTATTGCGAAATTAAATAAAACAAATCAATAATTTATTCAACCGAAAAATCGATCTTTATAACTCAGTGATTAATATATAATTTGTTTATTCCTAAGCTAAAAGTATCATTACATTTATTTTTAGTAATAAATCACAGACAAAATAATAGCATAAATTTTTAACATAGCGTTGAAATAGAACGAGCCAAAGGAAGATTTAATAGAAAATAATAATTCTAAAGATATTACAAGGCAAAGTTTGTCATTGAGAAATAAGGCCAACACTAATAATTCAGTACATATTTACCTTTGCCATATAAAAAGAAATGAATTAAAATCAGATGGATAGGGTACACTGACCAGTGAATGAACACTTTCAGTGAATGAGCACCTCTTAATTTTCTCGAAAAAATAAAGTTTTAAAACATTTTTTTTTGGAAAAACATGCAGTAGTAACTTCTTTCTACATATTTTCATAAAGAAAATGGCTCAAAAATGATGCATTTGTTTTTTGTTTGGGGTGTTCAATCACCCCAGGTAACACAAAAAACGTTTAAACGTTTTATAAACGTTTTTAATCCGTCGTCACAACGTTAATAACCATTTTACAACCTTTAAAAAACGAAGTGTGCTACTTGGGACTGGTTCAAGGCACTTTTTCTCCTTTCAACCCTCCCAAAAAACCTAAACTAGAACCGTAAAATTCTCCCAATATTTTTAAAAATATTTTCACACATCACTAAAAGTGTTTTTACTATCATATGACAAATGCTACAACTTTTAATGATGCTATGAATTTTTGAAAACGAAATTTCGCTTAAATGTTCATTCCCTGGTCGGTCTACCCTATAATAAAATGCATTTCATTACAACAACTAAGTGTTATTTAATTGCACCTATCCTCCATGTTGAAAAGAAATAGTACGAATATTGTTAACTAAATAGCTGCACAAATGGTTTTAATTGTTAGTACAAATGAGAAATACTCAAGCTCATTGATTATCTAGTCCGCTTCATCTAACGTAACCGTGGAAACATAAACATTTATTACTCCATGGTAACATTAGAGCCTGGGCGGAATGTTTGTAATAAAATTCTTTAGAGCTATGTGATAGATAAGACGATAAACTGAATTCTCATTATACTTTCTGCACAAGTTCGGTGTCAGAGACAAAACATTTTAGATTGAATATGAAACTAGTTAAAGAAATGTTTTTTTTCATGGGTACATATTTTTGATTATTTGAATTTTTAGAAACCAGTATAACTTTAAGAAATTGATAGACAATTTAAAAATGTGAAATCTCATTTTGAATATCAATCAGCAAAAAGTTATTTATAAATATCTTTAAAAATATATTTATAAATATCCTTTAAAAATATATTTATAAATATCTTGTAATAGAAGAGATTATTTAAATTACTAAGTTACAGTACAAACCAGTCATTCAGGGGGTCAGGCGAGATCAATTGCCCAATCAATGTATTTACATGTAGATTGCATTGGGAAATCAATTTATTTACATGTAGATTTACATTGTGCATATACTCTTTGCCTCGCCCCCTCTGGGAAAAATTGAAATGACATGCCTGCTGCTGCGTTACTTAGAATGTGAGACCACCATCGTATATATTTTAACACCAAACTGAAAAAAAAAAAACAGCTTTAAATGTAATTTGCAGATTTGAACCTGTCAATGCCTAAAAATCTCCTTTTCTACTGCAAAAACCACTTTTGATGTTCTCCATAAAATTCAAACGTTACGAGTCACACACACACACACACACACACAAAAAAAAAAACAGTGTCAACATCTTTCGGTAGTGGCTTTTTTACGGATATGAGTATCCAAAGAATAAAAAAATGGTAGAGCAGCACTTTTGTTAAATATTCAATGAAATTATACGATTGAACCCAGTATGTGTGTGTGTGTGTTTTTCTTTCGAAACTTTAGAATTTTCCACGTTAAGACAATGGAGGTGTTTCCTTCAGTACAATTTTTAGTTACTTATTTTGATAGAATTAAAAAAAAAACACTGGACCTCAGAATATTTTCAATTTTTAAACAGTTTATTTTGAATCATTTTTTTAAATGCCAAAATTTTAAAACAAAACTAGATCCAGTGTGGCGTCACAAGTGAAGAAAATTTCGTGTAAGCCAGACCTACACATCAGTCGACTCGGATGTCTAGTAACCCCAACGCCACAACGATAAAAACTTCGATCCTAAAATGGCAGCTAATAAAAAGAGTGACCTTTCTTAGAGCGTTTTGTGCACTTGTGACGTCAGTCAGCAAGAATTGAGCAGAAACTAAGCCTCTTTTAAGATTTTTTTAAAGGAAGAAAATGAGTTAAAATTTCGAAAAAAACTTATTCACCCAATGTTTTCAACCGTGCTCTTTAAGATTTTCTCTTTAAAAAAAAATGGAAAGCACCCCCTATTCTCTCGTGAATTATGTCTATGTTAAATTACATAGCAAAGAAAACTCCCAAATTTTAATTTTGACGGAGAAAAGGAAAAACTTAAGCGTCAGGAAATAGTGGCAGTTAATCGCAAAATCTAGTTTTGACATTAAGCAGCAATAAATTTTAAAACGTGAAAGCTTTTTGAAAAGGGTTTCTGATGAAACCAGCCTTTTTCAAACGGCGACGTTGACAGTTGCGCGGTGGAAGAAGAACGAGAATGCAGTTTGGTTTCCACAAATAGGGTTTACAGTTGTTTTTTTAGCAAAGCAGTCGTTTCATTTATCCGTCTGGTCTTTCTCTAAGCTCTCATTTAAATATTATTTTGAGTTTTTAATGATAATTAAATTTAAATTTCGACCTGGAACTCTAAACCGTAACTCTTTTTTTAAAAACAGCTCTAGGCCGCTGTTTTTATTGGGTTTATCAAACGTTTATTGCTAAGTCTAGATTATTTTAACCAGTCAACTGTTTTAATTTTTATTCATAATGAGCCTAAAAATAAGCACATTTTGTATAAAGAATTTTAGGTTAAAATCAATTACGTAAATTCAAATCTGCAGTCAAAAATGTTTCAAGAATTGCAGTTATTATTTTGTGTTAAAGTTTAATTAGAGGAATTCACATAATTCCACTTTTTTTTAATCTAACCTTGAAATTGATTTACAGTATTTTTCTGATAATGTTTTATTAAAGTTATGGCTATTGACTGAATGCACAGTAAATTAAAAAAAAATAAAGATAACCATGGGTAAATCAAAGGAATGACGTAGTAAAATATATTATCGAGCAACAATCTAGCCTATTCAGAAAAAGGCCATTCAAAATTAATACTCTTTTACATCTGAGAAATTGATAAATGAAGGTAATACATAAAACGAAAATTTTGAAACGTTACGTTTTTAATTTAAAAAAAATAGACATTCATTTGTTGTAACGAGCAATTCTGTTAACATAGCTTTGTTCTTCCAACTCTGGATTCAAATTCTGGCACGGGCATGGATGTATTTCTCTCTTCTGCCCTTCCTTTATAGGAATGCGTTGTTTGGCTCCGAATGGTTGCTTACGCTATAAACGGGTCTATGGCATGTATGTACGGTGGAAGTCGGACTTCACCCCAAACAGGTTAAAAGTTGAGCGAAAAATCACTCAAATCAAAACGTCAAACACGGGAATAAGGTGTCCTCGCCGAGATCTTTCAAACAAACGACGAAAAAATGGTCTATGGCAAAAAATGGTCTATGGAAAAAAATAGTCTATGGCATGTGTCTACTGTGGAAGTCGGACTTCACCCCAAACAGGTTAAAAATTTAGCAAAAAATCGCTCAAATCAAAACGTCAAACACGGGAATAAGGTGTCCTCGCCGAGATCTTTCAAACGAACGACAAAAAAAAAAAAAAAAAAAAAAAAACTGTGTTCGAATCGGACAGTTCATTCACAAGTTATTAAGAAATGGGGGGGGGGGATTTTCCTTATTTATTTTTGACTCTATTTTTCTTTTAAACTTTTTATTTTAAAGATATTTTAAAGAAATACTTTATAAGCCGCTTTTAATTCTTCTTCCGCTTTTCTTTTACTTTGGTGGGAAAATAGACTGAAAATAAAATAGAAGTTGTACCCTAATAATTAATCAAGCAAAAGTTAATTAATTTCGAAAATTAAGAGGGCAAATCGTGAAATGTTTTTCTTCTCTTCTGCACAATTTTTAAAAACGGATTGAAATGGTTTTGATACTAAACGCCCCTTTATATTTTTTCGTGCTCTAAAAATTTTTGTTTCAAAGAAAGTGTTTATTAGAAACAATATAAGTAACTCCAAATACTTACTTACAAGTGGTTTGTATATTCTGTTGTCATATATGTCGGATGTAACATCAACACTTAATATGATCTTCAGAAACGTCTTTCTTGCCGCCGCCGCAACGTGTTTGTACCATATGTAATTTTTTTCTGACCAGTCGCCGAGCATCGGCCAACCTCCTAATTCCTTCAAGAATTTTTTCATGAATGAAATTTCAGTCTTTTTTCTGTTTTCTGAAAGAAAAAGGAATTTTTTTTTTGTAATACTATATAAGAGGGTTAAAAACATATTTTCTTTAAAATATTACGCAAAATTCAGGAGTTAATATAAAACTAGCTGCATTGTTTTTTTATTTAAATATTGTGAAAGTGCTTACTAAAAGCTTACTAAAAATGAAAATCACATTTTGAAATATATTCTGTTTCCGTTTTCGGAAAGAAAAATGCTTTCATTTTTTTGTAATACTATACAAGAGGGTTAAAAACATATTTTCTTTAAAATATTACGCAAAATTCAAGAGTTAATATAAAACTAGCTGTTTTGTTCTTTTTTTTTGGTTAAAAATTGTGGAAGTGCCTACTAAAAGCTTACTAAAAATGAAAATAACATTTTGAGATCTATTCTGTTTCTGTTTTCTGAAAGAAAAATGCCTTTATTTATTTTTTTTTTGTAATACTATATAACAGGGTTGGAAACACATTTTCTTTTAAATTTCACGCAAAATTCAGGAGTTAATATAAAACTAGTTAAACTGCGTTTTTGGTTGAAAAATGGGAAAGTGCCTACTAAAAGCTTACTAAAAATGAAAATCACATTTTGAAATTTATTGAGTTTTCCTTGCAATGAATTCTTCAATTGTAGCCGGATGTTGTTGTTACATTTACAAGATAATACTCCTTCTACTTTGTACCTCAGAACCAGACTAACATAAGTCCATTTTTGTAATTTTTCAGGAGAAGGGAAAAACAATTGTCCGATGCATGCAAAGGATGGGATTCGCGCTCTTTTAATGATGCTAAATAATTGTGAAAGAATTTGTCTTATAAAAAAAACGTTCTCATAGGTCGATGCGGAATAAGATTATACATACAATGAAGTAATTAGGTAAAAATCGCCTTTTTGGACTTACGTCGTTCTGGTTTTGAGGCACAGAACTGTCGTGTAACATAATAAAATGACACTATAATGAAATGAGTGTACATGAATATTGAAAAAAAAGCCTTGTATTCAGTTATGATTATTTCAAAGAAAACCTAATTATTCTATAAATTTTTTTTATATTTTTACCTATATTTGTAATGCAATAAAGCAAAAGGAAAAAAAAAACCGCATGAAACGTACTCTTCATAGTACAAACTTTATTGTTGTCATAACAAAATTTTTAAACTGGCCTGTTGTGGAATCAACTAATCAATTACTATCACTCAGCAAAATCACATATTGGTTAACTGGATCCTGCTTGTCATCCAAGCCCTCATCCATATGCAGATGTGAATCAAGCACCTGATATGAAACGCCATTATGGGTTTCCATTTGTTCATGATTATGCATTTGATAAACTGCTAAAGTGTGATAATTTATGTCATGCAATATCATCTTAGGAATATATGATGTACGAGGATCTATTGCTTATTTATTTTGAAGTTGTCTCATCTATTATGTTTATGAAACCACTTATCTAAAAGCAAATAATTCAAAATTAACCTCATTCGGGTAATTACGTGAAATTTCAATATAGATTTAAACTAAGTTTTACTGAATGTTCTTAATAAAGTTAGTGAGCTCAAGTTTTCAAAAATCAGAATAGGAGCTCTCAAACAGCGATGATGCAGACTAGTTTGATAAAACTTCATATGCAATTAGCAATGTTGACCGTATCCAACATAACGTCTCATTGGTAACAATACATAGTGTCTAAGGAAATACTAAGATTGAAAAAAAAAATGTTTTTGAAAGAATATTTTAGCCGAAACATTTTCACGAGACTACATCTTCCAGCATTTCATTTTTCTTAGAGCAACTTTTCGTTCAATTATACTTGTTGCGTTGGAAATTAAAAAAAAAAGAGAGAAAACTTTATTCAATTTTGAACAGTTCAAAAATACTTGCGCTAGAAGAAAATTATAAACTGAAAGGCAGGTTTTTTGAGCAAATTTTATGAGGAAAAACGACTTCACGATATCGTCAGCACCATGCCGAAATTACGAATGGGAAAATTGACACTTTTCAGGAGAGCCAAAACACTGAATATAATTTTTTTCCCACCTGACGTGTTTGGTTATTTTCAAATTTTAAATTTTTATAGATATCTTATCTATCGTTCGAAGGCATAATTTTAATTTTAATTATTTGCTAAAATTCGAACTTGAAAAACGCGATTTTTCACATTCGTTATTTTAGCATGGTGTCGACGATATAGTCTATGAAAAAAAAGAAAAGGAAAAGAAAACGAAACATTTTATGAATTGACCCCTTAGCATGAAGTTTTAAAGTTGATACCAGAAAAGTAAAATAAATAAATAAACAAAACAAGAGAGAGAGAGAAAAAAACATGAACATTCAAGACCTTGATTGTTTTGTAATAAAAAAAGTAAACATAATATAGGTTGTTTTTTAAAATTAAGTTTGCCAGAATATTGTCGTACATTACAAGGGGTAAAATTTATCTTTTTCATTTCTCGATTGGCATATACAACGTGTACTTAGATTTAAATGTGCCCTTGAAACATGCTTGTTTAACACTTTAAAAAATAAGCGGAATTAATGTCAAAATTCAAAACTCCTTAAACCATGAAATTTATTCCATACCCTTTATCGAGAAATAATGCTTGTAATACATTAAAAGAAATCATTTTATAGCTTTAAAATAAACTGAAAGCAATTCTTTGAAATTTTTTAGATACTTTAGCACACTATAATTCTACATTAACCTCTGCAATGCCAAATTCAATCCTGTAATGCCACCTTACTTTTTTAAAGAGATAAACTTTGAAACATTGTATTTTTGAAACTTTTATTTCTCCAACTTTCATGGTGTACGTGACACTTCTAGGGAAAAAATGTTCACTATCTCTTTTTCACGTGTTTAAGGATTGCTATTTTAGAGGGAATCAGAAATATTTCTATTCGTTTTATGACTTCAAGAACAACATGTTCTTCCAACTATGCTTATTTTAGTGGGAAATTAAATATTTAACAAGAAGTTCTGTCAAGAACTAAACGAGCCTACTTTCCCGTACATCGAAATCGGCATTGTAGCATCTGATCAATATTCTCTTAATTATCTGAAACTGAAAATTATGTCAAACATACCTCTATAGCACTTAAAGCTGATTTCTAAAAGCAAAATATACCCTTCTCATCAGATGAAATAGACACGTAAAAATTAAATAAACGAGTCAATTAAGTTTTGTCGCACCTTTTAACACTGGAACGACGGAGGGGCCTGTGTGGCCCGCTCGCTGTTTGGTGCTCAATAACTCTAATAATAATTAACTTAGCAACCTGCCACTTTTTGACTTTTCATAATCCGAGTCTTTCTTTGTGTATATTTAAGCATTTAAGCATTAGCCTCATAGGAGCGAAAATATTGAGCCTTATACCTAAAACGACGAGAGGGGCCACAGTGGCCCCAAAGGTATTTTGGAACAAAACGAAGAAATTCTGGTTTCTACTTTGTTGCTACACGCATGAGAAGTGTCATTCACAATAATTTGACCTTCCTTTATTTAGAGATGGTTGGAATTTCCCCGCTCCCACCCCCCACTGGGGGCAACTGGACGACTAACAATTGTGGTTGCTCTTCTATAAGGGATACATTTTACATTTTGACTTGCAGAGATAAAGTCGTCATTACAAGCTTTCGTTCAGTTTTTATGTTTGAAGAAAATGCGTCGTGCACGTGGACTTACGGAGGAGGAAACTCTGAGAGAATTGCAGCGATTAGATGAGCTTGATTCCGGCGAGAGTGAAAATAGTGATTTGGAAGGCGACGATGAACTAGCTCCCACAAAATGCATACAAATACAAATACAAATGTGGCGACCAGCAGCAGGCTCTGGGCCCAACTAGGCTGGTCCTAGTCAAATTAAAGACCCCAATGAAGATCAATGGCCCTCTTAAAGCCATCTACTCCATTGCTCTTTACCGCCTCTTCCGGTAAGCTGTTCCAAGTTCCCACTACCCTGCTAAAATAGTAATTTTTTCGAATTTCAAGATTAGATTGAGATTTAAACAGCTTAAAACAATGACCCCTTGTCCTGCTTTCCGTGCGAAAATCTAACCCCGTAAAATCATTCATTTTAATAAATTTAAACAACTGAATCATGTCCCCTCTGGCTCTCCTTCGCTCAAGACTATACATATTAAGAATTCTAAGTCTGGAATCATAGTCTAAATTAGAAAACCCATTTACTAACCTTGTAGCCCTTCTTTGTACCCTTTCCAATAAATTAATGTCTTTCTTCAGATAAGGAGACCAAAACTGAACAGCATACTCCAAATGAGGTCTTACCAAACTTCTATAACAAGTGACTCTGAGAGTAGTTTGCAGTGTGACAAGGACACTTCAGATGATGATTTTTTCAAGTCTACTGTCCAAGAATCTGCAAATACAGTACAAAAACGTGGACGTGAGCGTACCAGGGGCGCCTGTAACGGTATCAGTCGAAAACGTCGTCGGAAAAGCCCCAAAATTTTACCCCCAGTTGGAACAGAAGAGATTTCTGAGGATGGAACAGTTTGGAAAGTAATATTACCTTCTGGTAAAATAGGTCGAAGTGCTGCCCAAAATGTTGTAAAAGAAGCAAGAGGTCCAAAATCGTATGCCAAGCGAAATATTTCGGATGAAAGTGTACTGAGTGCTTGGAAATTAATTTTCAGTGATCAAATGGTGCGACACATAAAAGAATGTACCGAAGAAGAAGCTCGCCGTCGTCTCGGCAAAAACACCTGAACTGTTTCTGTGAATGAACTCGAAGCTGTTTTTTCAATTATGTACGCACGAGGAGCGTTCGGAGCAAAAAACTCTCCTTTGAGTACACTGTGGTCCAAGGAATGGGGTCTTCCTTTTATTTCAAAGACTATAACGAGAGATCGTTTTATTGAGATCATTCGTTTCCTTCGTTTTGATCATAAAACTGAAAGATCAGAGCGTTTGAAGTCTGATAAATTTGCTCTGCCTTCCGATTTATGGTTTCCATTGATTGAAAACAGCGCATCATGCTACAAACCAGGAGTAAACCTCACTGTAGATGAGCAACTTCTTCCATCTAAAGCTGGATGTCGTTTTACTCAATATATTCCGAATAAACCGGATAAATTTGGCATAAAATTTTGGTTTCTCGTTTGTGTGGATTCAAAATATGTTCTAAATGGATTTCCTTTTACCGGAGCAGATAGTGAGCGACCAACAGACCAGGCTGTTCATGAGCATGTTGTTTTGAAGTTGACTAAACCTTACTTGGGAAAAGGAAGAAACATAACAACCGACAACTATTTTACTAGCCTAAAATTATGCGAAAAACTGAAGTCTCAGTCAACAAGTCTGGTTGGAACACTCAGAAGAGATCGCAGAGAGGTGCCAACAACAGCGAAATTAGGAAAGCAAAATCTTCATTCCACAATGTTGTACAAAATGGATAAGGACATAACGTTAACTGCGTATCAAGGGAAAAAAGATAAAAATGTCTTGCTGCTGAGTTCTCTTTATAGCACCGTAAGCATTGATCAGGATGAGAAAAATAAACCAGAAACTGTATCTTATTACAATGAAACGAAGTTCGGTGTAGATGTCGTAGACCAAATGATACGTCTTTATAGTACGAAATCGGAAACTCGTCGTTGGCCTATGCACGTATTTTATAATATTTTGGATACATCTGCGATAAATGCTTGGATTCTTTATAAAGAGGTGACCGGAAAAAAACTTAGTCGTAGAAATTTTATTCTGCAGCTATGTGAAGAGCTCCGGGCTCCATACATGGAATCAAAAGTTCCAAGAAATATTAGTTCAAAAAAAGCGATCAAGAAATGTAGCAAAAGTAAAGAAAACAAGGATAAAAGAACAAAATGTAAGGTTAAATTGTCCTGCAAAGGAAATCATACATGGAACACTTGTCCAGAATGCAAGAAGGCAGTTTGTGGAAAATGTGCTTCAAGAGAAGTGCTCTGCGTAAATTGTAAAAATGAAAGTAAATATGGTTAGTACATGAATATTATCAGTTTCAATGATTTATAAAAGTAAATTTAATTAGTTATTACCCTGTTTATTACTGTTATTAAGTTTAGAAACATGAGTATTTAAATAAGGAAAAAAGAAATACAATTTCGAAATTTTATATTTTTGGTTTCATTTGAAATTTTAATGTTGTAAATAGACCAAAAATTCGGCTAAATGTTACTAGATTTAAACTACAATTCTTCTCTTAACCCTACACTGCATGATTTTTTTTCTTTGAAAGAAATATAGATGTTTTTTAGTGTAAAAAGAAAACATTGGAAAACATTTTTAAAAAATTAATTTTGAAGATTGATGTTTATATTTGCTTTAACGATACCTAATACTTGCTTTTTATGCTTCAGTTGCCTTATGCATGGTCATAAGGATAAAAAGTCCATGTAGCCAATTGGCAACGCTATGCAGTGTAGGGTTAAATGTATCTCTATCATGTTTCTAGAATTTAAACATGAGAGAGCACTATACTCCAAAAACCTAGAAAGGGCCACACTAGCCCCTTCCGTCGTTTTAGGTATGCGGCGGTTTCCCGTCGTTCTAGTGTTAAAGAATGTAACTGTTATAGTTCTTCCGTAGAAAAATTCCACAATCGTTTTTAAAAGAAAAAAAAATAAACAAATAAAATAAAAGTACAAAGAACTTCAAAACACATTTTATCAAGGAAAGAAAAAAAACAAAAACCACGTTCGTTAATAAAATGTCTTGAATTTCATTTTCAATTGCCAGTTGTTAAATATAAATAAAGAATAAAATGCTCTCGTGAATAAAAAATTTTTGTTAACAAAAAAAAAAAAAATATCGTCTGCCAAAAAAAAAATCATAATAATAATAAATTAAACAAAACAAATAAATAAATAAACAAAAAATCGTCTGCCCAGTCAGTCATTTTTTTTGAGCCTGCATTTCCGCCATGTCTGCGGAGTCGGAGTCGGAATCAGAGTCCTCACAGAAGGATTATTCATAAAAGTACTTTACAATACATTATTTATCAAAACCATTTTCTTACAAAGTTAGTTTGAAGGAAATCCGCCTTGAAGTTCAGAATCAACATTCAATTTAAATTTCTCCGTAGGCGCTCATGTTAAAATTTTTTCTGAACGGTTCATCATTGAACGAAAAATTGTTCAAATTGAAAAGTGAAATATGGGAAGAAGCCTCTCCGAGATCTTTCGAACAAAAAAAAGTTTATTCAATTCCGACGGTTCACTTAAAAGTTATTAGGTGGGGAAAGGTTGTTTGAACGGTTCAATGTTGAACGAAAAAAATGTTCAAATTGAAAATTTAAATACGGTAATGAAGCATCCTTGCCGAGATCTTTCGAACAAAAAAAAGTTTGTTTAAATCGGACTGTTCACTCAAAAGTTATTAGGTGTGAGAGCTTTTTTGAACGGTTCAATGTTGAACGAAAAAATTGTTCAAATCAAAAATGTAGGTACGGGAATGAAGTATCCCTGAAAAGATCTTTCGAACAAAAAAAAGTTTGTTCAAATCGGACTGTTCATTCAAAAGTTAGTATCGCGGGACCGGTTATTTGAACGGCTCAAAGTTGAACCAAAAATTGTTCAAATCAAAAAATCAAATATGGGAATGAGCTGTACTCGCCGAGATATTTCCAACCAAAAAAAGTTTGTCCAAATCGGAATGTTCATTCAAAAGTTATTAGGGGGGGACAGACAGACCGACCGACAGACACACAAATTCCCCATCTCAATACCCTACTTTCAAATTTTTAATTTTTCGATATTTATTTCATTTTTTTGTTTCTTTTTGACTTTTTTTTACTTGGCGATTTTTTTTTTACTTAGCGATATTTTTTGGACTTGGCGACATTTTTTGGACTTGGCGACATTTTTTAGATGCATTAAGCCAATTTTAATGCTTTTTTCGTTTCTTTTATTTTTAACGGGAAAGTAGGCTAAAAAACAGGTATTATGGAGAAAGAACAAGATGCCTTTTAATATGTGAAGTAGGACTGAGTTTAAAAACAGCCATTTTACAAAAGATATCATGGTTTGGTTAGTAATAATGGGGGAGTTTCCGAAATTTCAAAAGTATTTTTTTCTGAAAGAGCATGCTTCAAAACATAGGAATTGACCTTTTTTTAAAAATTTTATACACAATTATATATTTTTATGAGTTATTTTAACCGGGGCGCAGATGCTATTCCGAAAAAAAAAAAAAAAAAAAACATCTGCGCATGACGTCAGTGGTGCACGTAAGCGCGAAATCTAATTGGTTGTAGTGAGATGACGAAGGTCGCGACGTCACCGATTCCTGCGATTGGACAACTCAAGTCAAGAAAAATGGTGTTTTTGTGGAAAGAGAGCTGTTAGGTGCACCACTGACGTCACAAAAACCACACCCCATTTTCAAGGTAGGGTATTTAAAAAAAATAATAAAAAATAAACTGTTTGGAAAATTAAAGTATTTTCTGGGCCCATGTTATTTTTTTTATATCATTCTATCAATTTGAGTAACAAAAAGTAGTACTTTTGACTGAAGAAAACTCCCCCATTGGAGATATGGAGATTCAGTGCCGTTGCTAAATAACTTCGAAATTTATTACTATAATGCATTTTTAATTGAATGCCATGGTGGAAAACCAGCTTTAGTCTTGTTTTGTTTTCATTCTGATGTAATAAAAGTTGCCCCCCCCCCCCCAGAAAAAACTTGCTTTTGTTAACCCGCATCTACAATTAGGGCTATTCCATGCATGTGTGGAAAAGCGTTGGAAAAATCAAATTACAGCAATGCTTCTGTTTTGCATATTTTTTTATTTAAAAATGTTAGAAGTTTATAATTTATCTTTTTTTTTTTGGTCAAGAGTGCAGTATTTTGAATTTTGGCAGCACTTTAAAGTTGGAAATGGAATATTTAACTTTTGGTAAAGCAAATGATCAATCTTTCAACGTTAGCAAGTTTCATTTTTTTTCTTTAAATAACTATTTTAAAGGAAGAATATTGATTATTACACTTTAATTCAATATTATGAATTGCTAAAACGAATGTTTTCACTTAAATTAAATGATTTATGTAAACTTCAAAAATGTACTGTTCTATGTAACGTAAGTTACCAAAAACATGTTAAAGTTCATGATGTGCATAAAGAAAGGGCAATGCAATGTTAACAATGCCATATTTTCTATCTTATAAGTGTGTGTAAAGCAAATAGTTAAACTTTTTTTTAATATTGTTTACGTAATTTTTTGTGCTACAATCAAAACGTGTAGCGTAAGTTACTGGCATGTGCAGGTAATGTAAGTTACCTAAGTAGCACTTAAATATTTGTGTTTATAAAGAAAGTAAATTGTGAAATAAATCTATGTAGTTAGTAGGAGTAATTTATTCAAGAATTCTTTTAAATGTACTCTATTTACTTAATTTAAATTAATCATACTTCATAAAAATTCTCTATTTGTTAATAGGATTACAATACACCTCTATTATAAATTACATGTTTTTTTTTGGATTTTAAGTTATTCATTTTCTCTAAACAATATCACTGCATTCAAAATATGTAGGAGGTAATTTACTATAAATTGTTCAAAAATGACTTCTGTTATGCTTTGAAGTTTTCAAATATGTTTCTGAAAGAATAAATATAAAAATATTTTATCTCTCACAGGTGAAATATATTTTATTCTGCATTAAAATGCCACTGAACTCTGCAGAAAGATGCGCTGTAAAAGGGGTATGAGAAAAGTCATGTGAATATTACAGATTTATAAATAAAAGTCACTCTTGATGGTATTAAACTATGTTAGAAAAAACAAAATTTATCAAAGCTATTTTCTGAAGATCCGCACGTTGTCAATCTCCATTTAATAACTAGAAAGGACAAACTGTGCGGTTTTGTATAGTTAAGTATTTCAAGGAACAAAAAGAAAAAACGGAGATAAAAGCCGGTGAATGGTGTGTGATGAAGTACGAAAATACATTGTATCTTTGAGTTGTGATGATTATTGAAGAAAAGGAGTTTAAAGTAAGAGTAATGGCTGTTGTTTTAACCTATTATAAATGGCCATAAACGACAGATGAAATTTATTATGAGAAAGAAAACGTGATTCGAAAAATTGAACTACCTGAACTTGTTAATAACAGCTACCAGTATGCATTTAAAAGTCTTATGTTATGTAATATTTTTGATTGGTCATTGAATTTGGTATTACATTTCTGTAAATTTAATTCATAATTGTTAATTTTCAATATTTTGATCTCAACTAAGCTGCAATTTTCATTCATTAATTTTTGTAATAAAGATATGCTTGTAAGTAAATTTTGTAACGTAACTTACTGTAACGTAAGTTACCCAGTTAGAAATTCCCATAATTCTCAATTTTTGAAATACATTTTTTAATTTATGAAAATAAATTCCTAAGCATTATAAGGAACTGATAAATTATACTTCAAATGAGAAAACAGCTGTAATAGAGCAGAAATTTGCTTTAGAATCAATTTTCATATTATGTCATTCCCTTTTTGTGTAACGTAAGTTGCTGCCTTATTTTTGACTGCTAAATTTTGTAAAATTTTAATGCATCGAATATTTTTGCATTTTAATTTTGTTTTTGACTGTCATTTTCATAGAATGCTTTTATACAAGGTTTGTATAGCAATATTTGTCTGTACTATTGCGCTAAATGCCTAAGAGTTGATCGAAATGTAACGTAAGTTACCGTGGAATTGCCCATTAGAGATTCATTTTTTTATGATGAGTTTATGCAAATATTTTGTTGATTTGTGCTGCAGATACCTTCAATTTATACATTTCTAACGGAGATGATGGCAAAAAATTGTGAACATCATGGTATGTTGATAAATGAAGAAATCAGGACACTTCTCCCTTAATGATCCTTTTTACCAGAAGTTACCTAATTTTTAATATACTTTTAATCTAAAAACAATCCACTTTTAAGAAACGAAGTTTGCTCCCACCAATTTAATTCATGCATATTTTACTGCAACACTATTTTAACGTCACCTATAAAACATAATTGTTTGTTTCTAAAAGGGACATTAGGAAAGGCAGTAGTCTCACAATAGAGTCAACTGATCCAATAAATCATCATTAAAACTAGGAGAACATTCCTAAAAAACCCTCGTTAGGATCTTGATATTCATCCTTAAAAATATTTACTTGAGTGAGAAGAGTAATTGATACAATCAGAGTAACGACAACAGTTCCTAAAAATTAACATTAGAATAAGGACAAGAGAACTCCAAATTCTCATAAGGAAATAAAAACACTCCCGAAAAACTCACTTTGCATTTAAAATATTACTATAGAAAACACTTAAAATCTAACATTATAACATATTACATTGCAGTTTTTTCAACTTGAGCAGACTAATTGGAAAACGATTTGAAAAGTACATGTTATGAAACCTAAGATAACAATTAATTTTTGTGATTTAGTCTTAAAAGTATGTAGGCTATTTCTAACGCTTAAAAAATCACTTATATTTACTTAGGAAATATCACGTCCAGACTATGTTTTACGAATGGCCGCTATTGATTTATTCCGTCAATATTTCCTTACGTAAAGGTGAAAGAATATTAATTGCAGTTACATTGCCCTTTAGGTTACCTTAGTGACATCAATATGTATCACGTTCATGGTTTTTAATTTTTTGTAGATTTATTGTTTTCCAGTTAGAAAACGTTTTGCTTTAGCTATTACTTTCATTACAGTTAGCTTGAATTATTTTGATGTTGGAAAAAAGTGAGATGAAATATGAAAACGAAGTTTTTTTTTATCTTTTGAGCAAAACAAATAAAAAAAAAACTTTATGACCAAAATTTTTATAAAATGTCATCAAAGATTTTCTGCGAGCTGGTTAATTTCAAACTATTCCTTATGCCTTGGAGTTATACTTCGTTAATTAAGTATTGATTTTCTCGTATATTTGATTAGCTATTCACGCTTTACCTTAAGTCAGTGTTTTTACTCTACTTTCCACAATATCCGCTTCTCTGTCACAGAATTTTTTCATTCCTTTTTTGACATAAAATATTTGACGTGTTTTGTTAGTGATAATTTCTGGATCAAAATTATTCGAATGGGTTAATCAATATCCCTTTCTTCTCGATTTTTATAAGTTTCTGAAAATTCAAGTATCTGTTTCTATATATAGTTTAAACTCCACCTTAGTCTTGAAATAAGGTATTAAGCTTGGTTTCCTGTAACGTTTTCGGTTTCATATAATTTCATGCACTTATGCAATGCATTACTACTTCAGCATTCGAATCGTGCTACATTTTATGTCGCTGTGAAAAATATATGTATGAGCATTAAAGTTAAATGAAGAGAAGAAAATATGATTAAAATACTAGCGTAGTAATTAATTGTTAATTAACTTCATCACAATTATTTGCTTAAATTCCAAAGGTCAAGCTTGAGTGAAATTTTTAAGAATTTCGAATATTTTGATTTGAAACTTCTTTTTACCAACAACTGATATTTTGCTCTCTTGTTTTTCATAGTACAGATTTTTAAAGATATTATTAGTGAAAAAAGCACCTTCTTCATAAAATTTAACATTTTTATAATTTTACTCTTGTTTATTTCGATTTTTCTATTATTACTAATTAATATGAGTTATATAAGAGTATTTACTGTTAAGCATATAAGACAGTTTAGTGCACTTAAGAAAATGGCTTATTGCTTTGGTAATGAAATCATGTACTTTCTATCTTTTCACACATTTACATATCACTACGAGTATAAATGAGGAAAAAAAGAGATTTACCTCTATCTAAGCATAGATAATATAATTTCCTAACAAGTGAAATGGATTTTGCTCTTGAAGAATTTGAAAGTTCGCTGGCCAGAATATCTGAAAGAAATTGTATTGAGAAAAAAAAAATAATGAATTTTTATTCACTTTTTTGTATCACAAATTATAAATATGTACTTCGAAATAATTAGTTTTTTCAACTAAAACAAACATGTTACTACTACAATAAGTATTACTGCACAGCATTTTATGCAGATAAAAAAATTGGACAAAGATTATCTTCATCGTACAGTTAGGAATGGGAATAGGGGGGATATCACCGTGTCGTTCAACGTGCAGTGAATGAAGTAACTATCAGTGTCAGTCCTCTTAACCCATTAATGCCTGACATTTTTTTTCCCAAGATATTTGTATACTGGTTACAAACACTGTTTAGTGGACAGGAAAAATAATAAAAAAAATATTATGCAAAAAATAATTATTTTATTAAGGAAAGAAAAATCGTCCCTTAAAAGTTACGATAGACCCCAGAGGGTATACTTTTTTTACTAAAATGTTATTCTGCCAACGATATAATATTCAAAAAGACATTTTATAAGAAGAAATAAAATCAGCAATTAGCATAAACTGGGAAGCTGGGAATAACTTTGAAAACTTAGCTTTTTAGATTGTGAAGGATGTGATTTTTGATAAAGATCATATTAAAACTAGTACAGAACACACTTTACAATGGTTATGTGCTGCAATCTGTTTATAACGAATTGAAACAATACCAAGGTACTAATTGAACACTATTATTTGGTTGAAATGTGCATTTTGGGGAAATTCAGAGTTTTTTTTGGATCGACCCTAAAAAGGGACGCTAGGCATTAATGGGTTAAGCATAACAAATTTATTAAGATATATTTATAATATAAACCTTGAGCATAAATATGTGGTATAGCTATCTCAACCCCACCCCTCTGATAAATATTTCTTAGTACCCACTATTTTTTTATTTTCAATTAATTTTTTTAAGATTTTTTTTTTAAACAGAACTTAGCAAAATCGACCAACGTGCCCCAAGTTCGGGGTAAGTTGATCTGCAATACGAAGACATTATCTATTACAGTATTTACGATAAATATTAATCAAAATTGTATTTTACTTATGCTCTTTTGAGTTTAGGGCGAGAAGATATGAAGTTTAAATATCCACCTAACATTTTAAATCAAATCAAATAATAAATAGCTCAACATCGACAAATTCTTCTAATAAATAAAATTACATCATAGAAATACTTTCTTTTATAAAGCAGTGAGTAACCGCTCCTAAGCAAGGGCTAAGTAAGAAACATGCAATACACCGCCAACTCGGTTATTTCCATCCATAGACTACAGTTTCGTGCTTATTATGCACACAATAACATGGAATATAAAAGTAACTGAGTTGGAGGAAAAAATCCTCCTATAGAGCAAAGAGAGCCAAAAAAAAAAAAAAAAATAGTAGCTAATAAGAAATTACTTTTTGTAGTATTAATATGAATAATTCAAAGCATGAACAAATATTTTCAAGAATGAGATAAATTACCTGCTTTAGCAGCATTACTAAAAACGTTAATTAGTTCCACAGGCATCGAGTATTATCTTCAGCAGAAATTTACTGTTCACTGCCTTTTCTTATTTAATTACTAGCTTATTGCCCGGCGTTACCTGGGTGCTAATTATAGCTCCCTCAAAATAGTGACTAACTTATTTCATGCTAAAATGAAATAGGTGAGTCTTAAATTGATAATTCATTGCTAATCTTAATCTGTGTTGGAAAATACTCATATTTAAATGTGTTGAATGCTATCAATTTGTATGTTAAAAGGCTTATCTCTATTACGCTATTTAAAATTGAAAGAAAATGGCCATTTTGAGACCAAAAATTTGACATTTGAGCTTCTTGGATTTTAGATTAAAATTTCAAACCCCGCCTATGTGAATTCTAGTGCATCCAGGAACCTCTGTGCCAAGTTTGATGAAAATCCGACAAAAATTGTGGATTTTTATAAGTAACAAACATATATATATGTAAATATTAATACATACATACATCTATATATATAGATAGATTACATTAATTGGTTTGTAAAATCAAGGAAATAAAATTACTTTTTAATGATTCCGTAAAATCTTCTTGAAGAATATTCACTACTTCATGTTGAACTTCTCCTTTCGGTATGGGATTTTTCTTTATCCATCCTCCACAAGCGTATTGGTAAAAATCGACACAAGGATCAGTGGTGGTGTCCAAATTAGAAAGAATACCCCCCGCTGAAAATATAATTCATACAGAATTGTTAGCGAAGATTGATCCAAAACAATATATATGCCCGCATTTATATCTACAAATATTATCACGAACCTAATATAAGTACAGTAAACTCTCGATTATCCACCAAAGTCTCGTGGGGAAAACATCTTTGTTAACTTTATTCTTGTAGAAACTTATTTATCTGAATAGATTTTATCTGTTTAAGAACGTCAAATACAAATAACTTTTTATGCTGCACCTATCATCGCTGTTTGTACATATCTCGTTTTAAGTGTGATGCAATTATTTTTAAATCATTTATGCCCAAGTTTTTTTAACAATTTTTTTTCAATTTTTATCTGCTTAAAACTCTTACTTGGAATGATTTACATACATTTTAGGCTTAGAATAGTTCGCTGTTGCCATATTTATTAAGTTATTTATCGTCCTGTTTATGGGATATTTTGCAGATATGTGAGCAAAATTCGGCCTTACTTGACTTTACATTTGCAAAGTAACATTACCAGAAGGCATCTGTGATCAATTTTAAGCAAATCATTTTGAAATAGTTTTATTTTATGAAAAATAAGTTCGCAAAAAAACTTACTTTCTCTGGCTACCCATGCTGGATCGTTGCTTGACTGATTCGTCTGAAAGTAGCTGTCAATAAATAAACTCTGATGTCCAACTAGTGGTTCTATCTGCTTTTCTCAAGAAAAAGGACTATTTAACTTGTGAGAAAAAGCTTTAATAAAATAATATACCCATTAAAGTTTTTGTATGCAGTAACTAACAAGCGTCCTGTTTTTAGGCTACTGGGCATAAATGGGTTAAGCAAAAGTCATTTTTAATCTTCTTTACTCCTTATTTTATGCTTTTTTCGGATTATACGCGATTTTCGTTATCCGCGTTATACCTGTGCCACTCGATTCCGCAGATAATCGGAAGTGTACTGTAATAACATCCTCTTCTATTCGAAACTTTACATCTATCTGTTTTCTCGATTTCAGCCGAAGGATTTATAAACATACACATAATTTGTGGGCCCGAAAACGTCAATTAATAAAGGGTTTAAATTCTTGCTTTACCACTAGCACCTATACAACGACTGAGTGTCAAGACATGCCACTTCAACTTTGTGAAAGAGCAAATTTATTTCTATAATTTTTTTTACTATTTTTGTAGAAGATGTTAAGATAACACTTATGTTTCATCACACAAGAAAAGTTCTAAAATTCACTAAACGATGTCCCTCCCTGTATAAACATGTGGAGTCATGAACATGTCGTCGAACCCTGCTAATGTAAAATGAGTTTATGTGAAATATCGTTTTCCACGAAATATGTTTTTGCAGCCGTGAATTAACGATCATTTGATGTTCTGTTTTATACGTTTAGCATTGAACTTTTCCAGCTGATTATCTCTAAACACGGAAGGGAACTAAACAGGTAAACAAATAATATAAGAACGAGCGTTGCTTGCAAACAATTCATTCAGAAAATATTTTAAAATCTGGAATACCTGAACATGCGAGAATTAAAAGAAAAAAAAAAAACACTCATTGACTATGCAATACACCGCCAACTCGATTATTTCCATCCATGTAGCCAAGTTGGCGGTGTATTGCATGTTCCTGCCTTAGCCCTTGCTTAGGGGCGGTTACTCACTGCTTTATACTCGTTGACTATTTCAGTTGAGGATAAAATATGTAAGTTGTTGATGTGTACGTTCAATTTTTCATTTGCTACACTAAAAGAATGTTACAATTTAAAAACGTACTTTTAACTCTTTATGCCCTGACCGGACTCACAAGCACCGGTTATATTAATTTCGTATTATGAATTCTAAATAGCTGGAATTATGCTGATACTTGAAAGTAGCACTCTTTGTACTTTGCTGAGAAGTCTACAGATGGTACCTGCAATAGAAAAGTTTTCTTAGGGGCCCTCAGGCGTAGGGGCCTTAGACCCTACTCATTGTCAAAATTTTTATGCTCGGTATATATACTGTTTGATGTATTTTCAGCTAGAAAAACCAAATATATATATAAAAATAGGCACCTGAAATGGGCAACACTGTATTGGTGTTTTATTTGTGTAATTTTTTCTCACCATTCTACGATTAAACAATTGATCTCATTATTCTTCGGCTTTTTTTTTAAATAAAATTTATCGCAATTTTCATTGCAAATAACTCTTTCAATTATTTGGTTTACACTGTTCGTTTCCTTCTAAAATCATATTTATGTTTTATCAACAAGCGATCAACAATGAATTTCTTATAGATGAATATTTCATTGATAGACTGAGAGTTGCCCTATAAAGTTTTGCACAGTTTGACAACGCAATTTTAAGTCGTACTTTTACTGAAATCCCGCATTGTCTATATGTAGATAAAAAGATTGGACTCTGAATAATTAATGGGCTTTCTTATTATTTAGCTAGGAGATCTTAATGAATAAAATGTTATCGAAACGTGAAGACGTAATATTCAAACTTTTGCATGCATGGTTGGGGAGTAACAAAAATCGCACAATGTGAAAGCAAAGGTGAGTTTTCCACACTACTGGGTTTCACTTTTTTAATGCTGGTCGTTAGATAGACCTTCCAGATTCTGAAAAAAGCATTTCCATTGAATTCTTGCCCGGCATGAAATTCTTTAATGTGATAACAGAAGTTCACATTTTCTCCGTGAAAGCAAAATAAATTACACGGTGCATGTCAATGAGTCTCCTCAAAACAGTTCCTGCTATTACCAAAAGAAAAAAAGTCTAATGTCTGTCCATGAACAGGACCATTCCACTTAAAAAAGGGGGGATGGGTTGTCAGTGGGAACTTTCCGAAGTTTTCAATTTCAAATTTGCATGTGCTATCCTTTTGACGAATTCAACTAACCTATGATTTTGAAATTAACATCGTTCTACGTTGTTTGATACAGCTCAAAATGCTTCTTTTTATTCTTTCCCTTATTGTTATGTTACCTATCACCCTTATTTTAATGCTCCGTAAAGATGGGAAATGTGTTGAAAATTTCTATCTTTTAAGAAATTATGGTTGCAAAGAAGCAGAAATGGAAAAAACTAACTGCATAAATTGATATGCACTATCAAGTTAAACGTTCAACTGATTTCTCGAAAATATTTAATAAACCATAAGGTTTCATTCTCTTGTAAAATAGTTGTATAATCGTAGCTGTGCACAATAAAACTGTTATTTATTGCAACTTTTCTGTGTTATTCACTATCAAAATGTAAGAAAAACTGTCTAGTAAAAGCTTGAAACCAATTGCGCTCTCTATAATTTATACTTTTTTGCTATGGTATTTAATATTCGAAAGTTTCTCTCAGTATTCTTCACTAAAAATGTTCGTCAGAAAATCATCAACATTCTCAAACGCTTCCATTTTGATATTGAATTTTCAATTGTATCATGAAAAAATCTCATTTTACGTCTCCCTCTTAGTATGCACTGCTGCATTCAGTACAATATAACTAAAAACAAGAAAAGGGCTTAAATTCAAAATGTCATGATTTTGTACTCAAGTGATGCATTTGTGCTTTTTGTAAATCATGAAAATAAGACATTTCGCTGCGTAGAAAACCATATACAAATAACTTTTACCCTTTGAAGAGAGCGACTTTTTTTAGCCCTAACATAAGAAACCGTTAATTTAGATGCACATCTTTTCCAGTTCATTCTGCTATTAATGCAGCTAGCTAATACAAAAGCATTTAATTAACAAGAAGTTCTGTCAAGAACTAAACGAGCCTACTTTCCCGTACATCGACATCGGTATTCTAGCATCTGATCATTATTCTCTTGATTATCTAAGACTAAAAATTATGTCAAACATACCCTTTTAGCACTTAAAGCTGATTTCTAAAAGCAAAATTTACCCCTCTCATCAGATGAAATAGACACATAAAAAGTAAATAAATAAATAAATAAAGTTTTGTCGCACCTTTTAAAGAATGTAACTGTTACAATTCTTCAGTAGAAAAATTCCTCAATTGTTAAAAAAAGAAAAAATTAAAAGTACAAAGTACATCAAAACACATTTTATCAAAGAAAAAAAAAACTCGTCCGTTAATAAAATGTCTCGAATTTCACTTTTAATCCATTGCCAGTTAATAATATATAAATAAAGAATAAAATGCCCTCGTGAATGAAAAAAAATTGTTACAAAAAATCGTCTGCCAATAATAATAATAGTAATAACAATAATAATAATAATAATAATAATAATAATAATAATAAATAAAATAAAACAAATGAATAAATAAACAAAAAATCGTCTGCACAGTCAGTCATTTTTTTCCTGATCCTGCATTTCCGTCATGTTTGCGGAGTCGGAGCCGGAATCAGAGTCCTCACAGAAGATTTTTCAGAAAAGTACTTTACATACATTTTTTTATCAAAAACGTTTTCTTACAAAGTTAGTTTGAAGGAAATCCGCCTTTAAGTTCAGAATCAACATTCAATTTAAATTTCCCAGTAGCCACTCAGGTTAAAAAAAATTTTCTGAACGGTTCTTCATTGAACGAAAAATGGTTCAAATTGAAAAGTTTATTTAAATCGGACTGTTCACTCAAAAGTTATTAGGGGTGACAGCTTGCTTGAGCGGTTCAATGTTGAACGAAAAATTGTTCAAATCGGAAATGTAAATACGGGAATGAAGTATCCTTGATAAGATCTTTCGAACAAAAAAAGTTTTTTCAAATCGGACTGTTCACTCAAAAGTTGTTTGAACGGTTCAAAGTTGAACCAAAAATTGTTCAAATCGAAAAATCAAATATGGGAAAGAGCTGTACTCGCCGAGATTTTTCCAATAAAAAAAAGTTTGTCCAAACCGGAATGTTCATTCAAAAGTTTTTAGGGGGGAACAAACAGACCGACCAACACACAAATTCCCCATCTCAATACCCTACTTTCAAGTTTTTAATTTTTCGATATTCATTTTACCTTTTTATTTTTTTAACTTGGCGATATTTTTTGGACTTGGCGATATTTTTTAGATGCATTAAGCTAATTTTAATACTTTTTTCGTCTTTCTTTTATTTTTAACGGGAAAGTAGGCTAATAATATATGAAATTTATGAAGTAATAAATACAATACGTGTACACTGCAAAAAATAAACTGTTGTTTTTACAGTATGATACTGGCAGCAGAGGCTCCAGTTTAAAACTGTAAACGCCCAGCAATAAACTGTAAAACTAGCTATTTTACAATTCATTACTGTAAACTTGCAATTATACACTTTTTTTGTTGTGAAATTAGCAAATTTACAGTTTATTACTGTAAAATTACTATACAATTAGCTGTATTATACTGTAAAAGCAATATTTATTTTTTACAGTGTATAAATAGCACGTAGTTGATTATATATTGCGCAAATAAAAATCAATTTAAGCGTAAAAGTAAAAATTTCTCTAAATGTATTTCGAAACAAATAAAACTAAACTATACATTTACCTGTTTCTTTACATGCGTCTGAATCGCATATACTGTCCTCCTCCATATCCGGTTCTTTCAACTGCGTTAAACTAGCTGGAAAGGTTTTTTACAAACATATATACGGTGTACAATGCTATTTAATTTTAAGTAGCAGTTTAAAACACTCTTAATATAGTTAGAGGCATTTCTGAGATAAAATATTCTAAACAAGCAGATAAACAGGTGGATCGGTGTATTTCCTCTCTTTATTTTCATTCCTTTTTATTCCTCTCTCTGTGTTGCATCTTTTTCTTTTGCTGTATTATATGTTAATAAAGAAGTCCACCTTCCCTTGACGCAACCCTCTTTACGTACATAGTAAAAAATGAATGTTGTTTTTACACTATAATCCAGCTAATTTTATAGTAATAAACTGCAAAATAGCTAGTTTTACAGTTTATTACCGTAAATTTTAGTTTTAAACTGGAACCTCAGCTGGCGGTATTATACTGTTGTTTTTGCAGTATTATATTGCTAAATTTTACGGAAATAAACTGAAGTTTCTAAATTTTCAGTAAGAAACTGTAAAATTGCCAGTTTTGCAGTTTATTAATGTGCATTTTACAGTTTTAAGTTGGAACCTCGGCTACCAGTATATACTGTAAAAAAAAAACAGTTCCTTCTGTTGAGTGTAATAAAGCTTAATCGCGGAGATATGGCGCGTCACTTTGAGGCGGAAACTGGCCTCTACACTTTGAAAAGGGCATAATCAGCGAGAAAATTTATTTTGTACTTACTAAGCACTTTTGCACTCACATTATAGTTTTTACCTCCTTCGCGATCTCTCTGATGCTACATATCATAAAATGAAGCGGTCCGTTCCCGCTTCAAGTTCAGCCGCCATCTCTTTGCGGTTTAGCTTTATTTGTTAAACTATGCACACGACAACAAACAACAACAACAACAATGTCAGAGTACGTCTTTCATATTCCAGGAGCTGGAATTGACTTCTTTCATTTTAGCTATGACATTGTTAAAACTACAGATTGCATGTAGCACCTTAAAGAGTGAAAAGTTGTAGCACCAGCGGCACCCCTAAAGGGTGCCACTTGACTCCCTATGGCACCCTTAAAGGTGCAATATGGTGTCAGATGGCACCTTATGGCACCCTAATGGCACATACTCTAGGGTACCTTATGACCCTCTAAAGGTGACCTAGAGAGACGAATGGCACCTTCAAGGTGACATAGGGAGTCAAGTGCCACCCTTCAGCTGGTGCCACTTGTGCTACAAGTTTAACCTTTAAAAGTACCAGATGCAACCCGTAGTTTTGTCTTGAGTCAAAAGAAGAAGTTATTGTTTTCGTTTTTTATTGATAATGCAATTTGATTTCATTAGCAATCTTTATAATATTTATACATGTGTACATTTCATCTTTATAAATAATTATTTTATTTTTCTTTCTTCTAACACTTAAACAGAATGTTGTCGTTTTACCCCAAACTTTTTGCATGGCATATTACATTTGTCAGAATTAATGAGTTTTTTCCCCATCCTCAAAAAAAAATTTCTTCCTGTTCTCTCTCGCTCTTTTTGCTTTATGGAAGGAAACGAGTTTTGCAGCGGTAAAAATGAAAAAGCGGTTTCCAATTTTCAATTCCATTCTGTTACTCTATATGTCTGCTTCCTCTTTCAAATGATTTACAAAATTTTATTCGAAATTCTATCTCAGCTCCAAAAATATTCTGCAATTGATTTCTGCTACTTCTAAAATTATTTATTAAAATTGTATAATATTTGCTGGGTTTAAAGCACATACACTTACTGCAAAAAATGAGCTGTTGTTTTTACAGTAAAATACTGGCAGCCGAGATTAAAACTTAAAACTACAAAATGCACAGTAATTAACTGTAAAACTAGCAATTTTACAGTTTCTTACTGTAAAGTTAGGAAATTTACAGTTTATTGCCGTAAAATTTAGCTGTATTATACAGCAAAAACAACAGTATAACACGAAAACAAAAATGTCTCAAACTGTTTTCTTGCGATCTTTTAGGGGAGGGAGGCACGTTTGAATACTGCTGAATGAATAAGATTTAAAAAAATAGGGGACGCTCATGATATTTCAAAGAAAAATTATATACTATGAAAGATATACGCGTATTCTTTTTCATTCAAGTGTTAGTAACTTATATTGTGTCAGTTTAATTTGCACAACACATTAATGTCTCAAAGAGAAAACATTTTCCCCCTGTTACAAAATTCTGATAATAATCAAATTTTAAGGTTTCACATCACATTATGATCACTGGATACACAAAAAAGCGTCGATAAGACTATACAATACAAATATTATTTTTATACATAAATATTATTTTTTGAGGGATTTTGAAAATGTAAGTGGGTATTCTTGTTTTGCTAATTGGTTTTATTGTTCAAACAATTTAGATAAATATTTATTTTAGCGAAATATTTGCATATCATGTAGCACACAATTTATTTCATGAGTATATTATTGAAAGAGAACGTTTCATTTGTTTGCTAAAATAAAAGAGCAAGTCCTTATTTTAACGATGTTGACAAATAATATGTTTAAAGAAAAATTGACGTTAAAATAACTTTCAAATTTTGTTCTACAGCAAACATTAAAAAAATCAATTATTTACTTCGTGGTATGCTAATACACTTCGCTCAATTCTTCTAAAAAAACTATTAATGCCTCAAACAAAAAAAAAAAGTCCGAAAATGGTAATGTGGTAATGAAAGTGTTCGGTATGGCTTCGGCGAAAATGGATTTAAAAATGTGTTCTGTTTGGTGAAACTAGGATCAGAAGATATATTTTTAAGTTTTAAGGGTCTTTGAACCTTGAATAAATCAAAAAATAAATCTGCTCACACACACACACACACACATATATGTATATATATATATATATATATATATACGTATTACTGTAAACATTCTTAGAAACTTACCGGAATGTTCATACAATGGCTCACAATAATAATTTAGTTTAAGTTAAAACATGTGTGTTCATGTGAAAATTCAGTTATGAAATTGCATTTTACAGCTGCTGAAACAAGGAAATTGTTATCACACAAGCACAAAATGGCCATTACTCTAAAAGATTTACCCACATATAGGACTAGTACTGCCTTCACTGGAGAATTTTTTAAGACGTTTTGCTTCAAGTTATCAGGCTAAAATATACATTATTCACATGCAATTTCGTGGTAACATCTGCTCCCACTCCCCTAAACTGTACGGAAAACAGTTAAAAAACGCTTTACACTCAATAGAGAAAGAAAATTCTTGTCAAATACTAGTAAAATTGCCTTACATTTCCATCTATCTGAAATCAGCAAGAAGGAAACCATGAATACTAGAACTAATCCTAGAAGGAAGCAAATAGTGAGGAAGAGGCATTTCTCTTGCGGAGTTTTCGGGTACTGTAAAATCCTGCAAAAGAGAAGAAAAAAATTGTAAGATGTATTATAGTAGAAAGAAACTGCTGAACACTAAAAATAAAAAAATGCAATTGAAAACAAAATTACCCGTGTGGTACAGACCTGAACGGGAACGGTTCGATTTCCCCTCTTCTTGCGTTTTCTAAAAACTCACTGAATTATGTAATACTGTGATAGTAGCTACATAAACCGTTAGTGTTGAGTCATTGCTGTTCTTCTTAGTCATTTATAGTGTTTAGGCATAGCATCATTTATTGGTATTTCAGAGTAAATCATCCATCTGCTGCATTAATCATTAAAATGTTGCTTGACTTTAAGCATTATACCTGTCAAAACCTAAATTTTATGCAGGATAATGTGAAAGAACCAAGACTGACAGATATTAGAAGATAGAACAGGTTTGTGAATCTGGTTTTTCTTTTGGATGACGTGATTTTTCTACTATATTTTTAAAAGTCATTTGCATGAACTGTATAAGTATTTGTATAGAGCAACCGGTTGCACCGGTGAATGTCTAAACGTGTTCTATATAATAGAGCTACCAGTTAACCGATTGCATATAAAAACAACACGTTATGGACATTGTCCGCACTAACCACTGACATCATAAAATCAACTAACGGGTTAACTGGTTTCAATATTCGAACATACCCGACGTATTTATACCACACGGTTCAAACGCAGTACACAACTTCGTCAAAGAAACATGAAGAATATTCATTCCCAATTAATCTTTAGAACTGATATTAGAGCTGAAATGTCAGATTTCTCTGAGATGATTTTGTTTATAAGTATCATTTCAGTAGCAGTCGATTGCTTTAGCCTGATTTTAGTGAGCTGTCGTTTGCTTGAAGAAGATAAATAAATTTCACTGAGCTATATAAAAAACAGGTATGCATGTGAAAGGTCCGTTTTATGTTAACACTTCAGAAGAAGTTCTACTTCTGTAAAAAATGTAATGTGTTCTCCCTCGGTGATGCTTCATTTTAAGCAAAAGCCTAAGAGTTAATAAATAAATTAACTGTGTATGCCGTAAGACATTAAAATTATCGTCAATATTTGACAATAAATAGACATTTCTTGTGGGATGAAATAATCAGGGTATCAGGATGAAAGAAAGGGCTATTTTTTCTGCAATTTGCAAGAATTAGAATTAAGAAATTGCTTAAATATGTATGTTGGATTCTTACTTTGATTTTCTGTGTCTGAAATCATCAGCTGTCCAGGATATATCACGAACCCTAAGGGAAAATAAATATGTAATTGAGATTTTTACTTTTTAACAATGTTAATCCTTGTATGTTATGTACAGTTTGATTCAGAATTCACCATCAATGAAAGTAAAAGAGAAAACACAACGTTGAAACCACAAATGCGCAGGAATACTGCAGACACGTGTTTCGGCGTTGCAACGAACGTCCTTTTCAACGCAAAAAATAAAGCAGCAGAAATACAGGTTACGCTGTTAAACTACAGGTTGCACAAGGCAAGTTAAGGGTGAAACGATGTAGCACCAGCGGTACCCCTTAGGTGTGACACTTGACTCCCTATGGCACCCTTGAAAGTGCCATTTGGCTCCTTCGGATGACATGGGTTACCCATGGGGTGCCATAAGATACCAATTGGGTGCCACGTGGAGCCAAATGGCGGCTTCAAGGGTGCTATAGGGATTCAAGTGGCGCCCCGCAGTGAGTGCCGCTGGTGCTACATCGTTTCACCCTTAAAGGTGGCAACCTGTAGTTTTAAATGTGCACTTACGTTGAGGCCGGAGAAAGATATCGGGCATGTACGCTGCACACTACTGCCTCGCTCAAAGGGGTTTTTGAGGGGAAATTAGCCTCAAATGTTAAGAAAGCATACCAGCCTGATTTACCAATAATTGAAAATTATTAAACAGTTGTGTGAATAGATCTTTTAAGCGAAGCAAAAAACAAGCAAAATGTTGGAGATGCATGTGTGCATATTTTTAATATTAGTGGTGTGAGGGCAAGATGAAACTCTTTATTTTATGGAAACATAGAATATTCGCTGGGAACATATGAAAATCAATTTTTTTCCTAAGGTTGACTTGAAAATTCCATCTTGCCTAGTATATATTCCATTTTGCCCTCATTGCGAGGGCAGATTGGAATTTGTCAGAGTTTTTACTTTGTAAGACATTTCTGATTTGCCACAAAGTTTGTTTCAAATGGGGCTGCGTTTTGCTTCTTGCCATTTGCAGACCTTGGACATTCCCTAAGACCGGCATTCACTTTCTCATGCGGTACTAGCATCTGCGGAATGCCATTGCCACGAGAATTTTGAAGCTTAGTTTTCCCACTAGATGGAGGCACCTGGGCTCCATTCGATTGGCACAAAGTACTGTGTGTTTTTCTTAGGTAAAACCTTCCGCGTATTTACGCATGCTTCAGGTCTTCTTTGATCTTACCAAAAAAGGGGTGATAGGTAAGATAACAATAAGGGGAAGAATAATAAGAAGCATTTTGAGCCATATCAAACAATGTAGAACGATGCTAAGTTCAAATACTTAGTTCAGTTGAATGTGTCAAAAGGATAGCAAATGCAAGTTTTAAACTGAAAGTTTTGCAAAGTTTCCACTCACATCATATCACCCCTTTTTTGAAGTGTAATGGTTCACGAGTACTAGGCGCAGCTTTCAAAGATGCACATATTAGACATTGATTATGAGTTGCATTTGTGTTTAGCATTATCTTCAAGATTATTTGAGCTCGTAGTATTATACTGAATTGTTTTTTTTTTTTTTTATTGCAACCCAAAATTAAACTTTCCATCTTCCCCATCCTCCTTTTTTGTTTTTTTTTTTTTTTTTGGGAATGGTGAATTTATCATGTTGCAACTGTCGTCATTGCGGGGAAACGCCCACGAGTGTTGGAGCCGCGGAGGATATGCAAAAATGCAAATAACAAATGTTTCACACAGTGGTTTCACCCAGTGGTTTCACCCAGGGTTGCTTCCTGGAAGGGGCTAAGTGGCCCTCCTTTGGAAAGTTTTCGAACTTGAAGTCGTACAGAAAAACTGCAGTCGTTTTTGGCGAAATTAAAAAGGGGGTTTGGAGCTATGTCTTGGCAAATTTTCAAGAATTAGGTCCAAAAAACGCATTTTAAGGAGTTTGGTTCAATCAAGGGAGTACATCTTGATGTTTCTGGGAGAAGCTTAAGTCCCTTAGCCCCCTCGCACTTGTGCCATTGGTTTCACATAGATCTTTGAGAGGCAAGGGGTCCTAAAAAAGTATTGTTGTGGTCTCTCAAACCTGTAATGTCGCCACTGTCTATTCGTGATGGTTTGCTAGTGTTACAAATCTTGTAAATAGTTGTTGTTTTTCCTGCCTTGCATCATTTTCACTAGTTTTGGTTTTATCTGGCGACATGTTGCAAAAATATCTGAAGATATCACTTTTATCACTTGTATACCGGCTTTGTAACGTTTTGTAGTTTTTACACTTGCCTTATATTTAATAAGCATGAAGACATTTTCGCGCTTCATTGTATTAAGGTGGGTTTTTCTTTTTATCACTAGAATTTTCTTGAATGGATTATTTAAGTTTGTGAATGAATCGAAGACTCCGGATTTTGCTAAAATGTTGTCTAAATTTCCTTCTGAGTATAAATAGCTGTCCAACTGCCTCGAACACAGTTAGTTGTTTTCAGATTTGATTTCTGGTGACTCGTTTTATTCGCTTGGGCGAATGTTTGTTTTGCTTTTGTAATTTCTTAATTACTGTTCACGTTAGATACGTGGTGCTGAGTTACTGTTGAGAGTACAGTGTACTGTTTGCTACTTAATTGCTGGATGTTTAGCAATTGTTTCCTGCTCCTATTGTAAATAAGTGTACATACTTGTAAATAAATTTATAGTTACTTCCTCAAGATCAGAATGCTTATTTAAGAAAGTTGAAGGTGCTACGGACTCCCTTACACTAGCATTAAAAAAATAAATAAATAAAATGAGCTTGAAATAAAAAATAAAATTAACAAAAATAATTAGTAGCATTGGCGCTTTTATCTCCAATTTTCAGACAATTTAACCTAGAGAATTTTATTAAGTATGAAATTTATGTTGCAGACAGCGTATCGCAGATCAAGTGTGCGCTTTATCTATTACATGCCATAAGTTTCAACAGGCTCTGCTACTTTTTATGTGATATGCAAAATGAAAACATTTATTTATTCAAACTGAGTATAAAGACAAAAATAAAGAATGAACCAGGAAATAAAACACAACAAATAACAATATTAACATTGAAAGCGTCACTTACCTAGTTGTAAACATATCAAAAAAGTCAACATAGAATCTCCTACGATGTAAAAACTACCTACATCATAAAAGTAAGCTCAGGAAATAGGCTTAATAACCCCTGCAACTTCTTGGTATAACGTATCTGTAATGCGTGCGAAAATTTAATTTTCGCATGCTTTGTACAGAAACTACGAATCATTTGCAAGAGAAAGCTTTTTTTAAAAAAAGAGTTAGATCAATCTCCTTTCATGTCCTATCGACGTTTGTGTCACCTGTTTGGCTCAAGCTTTTATTTTTCATACGCGTTTATTGATATTTCTTTTGGCAAAGGTCTATGCAGCAGATTGTACGCACATTATGGAAATTCTGACCTCTTTGAGTAAAAAGATAATGAACAGACTTTGTTGGGGGAATAATGCATTAGTGGAAGCAGAAATGGTATTAGATGACACTGACAGAAAGCGGAAGTGAATTCATTAAATCTGTATTAATGATTCAGAATGCTTTTGCACGACAGAGTTTATTGTACTACGGAGTTTATTGTACTGTACTGTACTACAATGTTTATTGCATTGTTCTTTGTTAATAACAAATGAATGTTTGCTTTTATTTTTGAATGCCTAGTAACACAACATAAATAAATTTAAAAACAAAGTAAAATTAATAATTTTATAATTTTCTGGATAATTAACTGTATACGTTTTACTTTTCTAATTTTAAACCATTTATCTTTGGTCATGAGCATGTATATTTTTTCCCATTTTGCCTAAATAAGAGGAAAATATATTAATTAAAAACAGTACATAATAAGATCACAGTGGTTAAATTTATTGACTGTGCTTATTAATACAACATAGCTCTAAAAATTATTTGAAATAGGTGAGCCTTAAGTTGATAATTCATTATTAATCGTAATCTTTGTTGGAAAATACTCCTATTTAAATGTATTAAGTTTTATCAATTTGTAGGCTTAAAGGCTGACCTTTATTTCTCTATAAATTCAAAATTGAGAGAAAATGGCCATTTTGAGACGAAAAATTTGAGTTTTGACCTTTTTCAATTTTTTTTAAATTTCTAAGCCCCACTTATGTGAGTTGTAATGCATCATGGAGCCTCTGGGCCAAGTTTGATGAAAATCCGACGAAAAATGTGGATTTTTATAAGGAACAAACGTACAAACAAATATACATACATCTATATACATATATATATATATATATATATATATATATATATATATATATATATATATATATATATATATATATATATATATATATATATATATATATATATATATATATATATATATATATATATATATATATATATATATACTCTAAATTGGTATTTTAGTTACTTTACTTATCTGGCTAGCTAAAAAAGTC
This sequence comes from Uloborus plumipes, assembly GCA_038373865.1. Taxonomy (NCBI): domain Eukaryota; kingdom Metazoa; phylum Arthropoda; class Arachnida; order Araneae; family Uloboridae; genus Uloborus; species Uloborus plumipes. The sequence goes on from JAXGGA010006345.1 coordinate 63,185, forward strand.
ATAAAAGTTGGATTAGCACGTGTCTATAATGAATTATAATAGAAAATAAAAATTTTGAAATTTGGCCCATTCAACCCCACCTATGGGGTTGAATGGGCCATCGAAGGTAATGAATGGGCCACTAAATGAATTCAATGAAAATAAGCGGATTTAATCTTTTATTTGCTGAATATGACAAAACAAATGTCGCACTTGACATGATGATACGAAATCATACTGATTTAAAATTATATAAACATCAAAACTGATGCAATTAAAATAAAACTGATGCATACCAATTGTAGCAGAAAAATGACTAAATAATGAGATTGTAAGAAATAAATAACATCAAAAATTAAAAAAAAAAATAACAGATAATACACACTATGATTTAACAAAATTTATATATTTCAAAAATAATATTAAAAATCACTTTAAAAAACTTCATCTTCATTTTCAAACTTGTCAAAATTCAAAAATTTTGTTTTTAAATTTACTAGACATCGGGAATAAGAAAATCTAACTTAAGTTACCAAGAAAGAAAATGAAATTGTACTGTGATGAATATAATATGAAGGAGAGAGGGGGGCTTTTTCAAGCCACGTATTGCGACCAGAGGTCTATCGTACTCTAGGAATATAATATAGATCTGCAAATTATATTTAGAAATTACTACAAACCTATTTTGACGACAGTAATCTTAATCTATCTATGACAGTGGGTTGTGTTTCATATTAATGCGAAAATCCAAAGAAAAGGAAGAAAAACAATATTTAGGTGGCCCATTCATTACCATGACATGGTGGCCCATTCAGCCCCACCTATACTTTTGGAATAAATTTAGGTTTTTGGAGTACATTGAATTTAGATAACATCAAAATACATCTTAAGATTAGATTATAGACATGGAAAGACTAGCTTATACATATGTATGCAGTGAAATACTTGGTACATTTTAGCTAGGAAATGTTTTACTAAAAAGGGAAAAACTTACTTTTCAGTCAGATTCTTGACCATGCCACTCTAATTTGAATATGACTCAGCGCAAACGAATGAATATTAGATAAGTTTAGTAGAACAAATAGCTACATCTATTGGTGGCATGAAAAAAAAAATCACGCAAATACTTTTTCATGTTTTGCTAGTGGCCCATTCATCACCATGGCCCATTCATTACCACTCTCCCTTATATATATATATATATATATATATATATATATATATATATATATATATATATATATATATATATATATATATCATTGAATATTTAAAAGTAAGCAAAATAAGTTAATTAAGAGAATTAAAATTAAGAGATAACTTAAAAAGCTTGTGTCAAAAGATTCAGAGATAGATAAGAAACATTTAGAACAAGAACCACTGAGAACTTAAAATTATGATGTGATTTAATTAATCATAGCTTTTTTAGGTATTGCGTCTCAAAATGTATAACTGAACTTGATTTCAGAAATTTTCTAAGTAAAAAAAAAAAAGAAATTTTTGCTTGAATGTTTCAAGAGAAATAAAAGCAATCACGTAAATTAAAGGCTTGGTTGAGATATTTATGCAATCCTCGTTGTGATATATTTATATACTCAACAGTTTTTAGAGAAATTAAAATTTTCTCTGCCCATCACAACAAGACATATTTCTAATATTAGAGTCGAATGAAAAATGTTTTTGCAGTTATTGAAACGTTATTGAGAGCGATTTTTGGGAAGTGAAACTGTATGCATACAAATAGTAAGTGAGGAAAGATTTGTAATTTTTTGAATTATTTAGAAACTGTTATTCGAAACATAAAATGCTTAGATTCTTTAAAGCAGTGTATTTTTAGTGAATTGCTAATATTAAAGAAAAAAGTTCTTATTCTGAAGAAAAGATAAAAAGAATTTCAAATCAAGTATGGAGCTGATTTTTCTGTTTTGAGAACACTGATTTAAATTGCTTTTAAATATACGCATGTTCAATCTATTATAAAATTTGAAAAATATTTTAGGATATAAAAGCACGTAAAACAACATTTATATTCCAAACGTGCAGGAACGCTGCAGCTCAGTTACTGTATATTTCAGACTGATGAGTCCATTAGAAGAGCGAAACTGTAGTCTCTGGATGTCGTAACCGGGCTTTCAGTATATGGCACGTAGCTCTGCCTTAGCCCAAAGTTAAGGGCAGTAACTTACTGCTTATTACCTAAGTTGTTGAATTTATTTTATGAATTAAACTACATCAGTGTTTGTGGACTCTTGTTGGTGTGATTGGTAAATTTTAGCTACTTGTTTGAAGGGTAATCTCAGTTACCCCACTACGAAAACTTCTGCTTTCAGTTCTTTAATTGAGTTGATCAGATTAATACGCGTAAAACAAGAATGAAATTTAAGTTGCTGGATGTCATCACCGACTGTCGGTATATCGCTTCTGGCAATGAGTTTACTTGCGTAGTACAGCGTAAGGACTTATATAAGTGAAAATGAACTAAAGAGCTTAAAAAAACGTACTTAAAGTGCAATGATGTAAATCAGGAGGTACCAACCTTTTCCGATTCACGACACCTTTTAAAGAATTATATTTTTTTCACGGCACCATAATCGATCTCGTTCGCTTATGAATGTTACATTCCTGCTATTGAGTCAATATTCTTGTTGGCGAAGGTGTATTTTGAGTGAACACCAATGAGAAAAGCAGAAACCACAATATTGAAAAAGACTTGCCATACATTTTCTCTTTTTTCTTTCGTATAATCAAAGCACAGAGAAAAACTCCGCAGGAAGAATGATAAGAAAAGGCGAAAATTATGATAAAAAAAGTAATTAGGTTTACATTGCAATGCTCAAAGACATAACTAACATACGCGTGGCAAAAAACAATTAATTACTAATTCTATTAGTGAAGGAAATAACTAATTGTACCAGTTGTAAAGATAATTTCTGGTGCATCAAATTAGATTTACGTCCCATATGTAAATAACCATACTCCAAACAAAAATCATATTTTTATTTCAAAAAAAAAAAAAAAAAAATCGCACAACTAGTTTATGAAGTAAAATAACGTAATATAAAAAGTACGTTTTATTACAAAATCATTAATATGAAACATAAAAAATAGATTTAAAATAGATTGAAGGCAGTCCACAAAACTTTTGCAGAAACTAGGACTATATTTTAATTAATGTTCTCATTCATAAAATATTTATAACACTTGGTTTATAGCGTGTATCGGAAAAAGGTGCTCCAGTTTTAGAGAAAAACTTTTACAACAAAAGTGAAAGTTTTGAATAGATGGACGTTTGAACAATAAACAGCCACCCTATCTCTGAAATTCAATTCGGCTAAAAAAGAAAGAGCTTTTGTTTTGAAAAGATATCAAAACTCACTGGCTTTAGAAAGTCTTTCGAATGATGTCACTGCAACCCAGATTCAATAACAGCTAACACATATGGATATGAAAGATGAAACACAGAAATATAATGAATAATTGCTATGCTCTAATATAAATAAAGCAAAACCGGTTTCGTGAGAAATTATGAATAGTAAGGACATTTCTTTGGAAATTTCCCAAAAACTGACGTCACATTTTTATTTTATTATTGTCACGTTAATCTTTTCTGACCTCCCAGGATGACAAAATGTCATGAAACGTTCTATAATTACGTTCTAAATTGACATAATAATTTAGGCCTCTCGGTACTGGATGAATAGAGAATAACAAATAATAATAAACTGACGTGTCTAAACGGAAATACGTGTCTACTCTATCATTAAAGTAGTTAAATCAACTGTTTAAAAATTTTCTAGTATATTTAGACATACTTTTGCTAAACATTCAATTTTTAAACAAGAATTCAAAAAACTCTTAAAGCTGCAAAAAAAAAAAAAAAAAGAAAAGAAAAAAGGAAAGTTAACGGTTTTAAATAGTTGTAAAAGGAGAGAGACATTAGGTAGGGTCCTATTTAGGATTTTATTTCAAAGCTTTTTCTAGAAGATGATGTACAGTAGTACCTACTATTGTACTACTAGTACGATCTATTGTGCCAAAACAAATGAGTGTCTCTTCGGACTTATATACTAGTATAGACCGACTAGTGAATGAGTACTTACGCAAAATTTCATTTCCAAAAAATCATAGCATCGTTAAAATTTGTGGCATTTACAACCTGACGGTAAAAGCATTTTTAAGTGATATGAGTGATTATTTTTTTAAATTTTGCAAGTACTTTTATGGTTCTGCAGCAGGTTTTTTGCGCGATCAAAATTTAAAAAAGTAAATAAACACCGCAACCAGAGGACAAATAGCACTTTCTTGCCAATTTCTTTTTTGAAAATAAGTACAAGAAAGTTACTGTAGCCAATCATCTAAAATAAAAAATGTTTCAAAACATTTTTCTCAGAAAAATTATCAGTTATTCATTCACTGCATGATATTTATTCACTGGTCGGGTTACTACACCGAGCTCTAAATTGTGAGTTTTAGCGCCTCTTGCTTCTCCCTATTTTAATTGAAAATATTAATATTTTAATAAAAAGCAAATTATTTACCGCATGAAGGGAGAAGACAATGGGGGAGTTTCCTTCAGTCAAAAGTACTACTTTTTATTACTGAAATTGATAGAATGATATAAAAAAATAACATGGACCCGGAAAATACATTAATTTTCCCAACCATTTATTATTTATTATTTTTTTTAAATACCCTACCTTGAAAACGGGCGTGGTTTTTGCGACGTCAGTGGTGTACCTACAGCTCGAAAACTAACGCCATTTTGCTTGACTTGAGTTGTCCAATCGCAGGAATCGGTGACGTCACGACCTTAGTCATCTCACTGCAACCAATTAGATTTCGCGCTTACGTGCACCATTGACTTCATGCGCAAATGTTTTTTTTTTTTCAGAATAGCATCTGCGCACCGGTTAAAATAATTCATAAAAAATATATAACTATGTCAAAAAATAAAAAAAATGGTCAATTCCTATGTTTTGAAGCATGCTCTTTCAGAAAAAAGTACTTTTGAAATTTCGGAAACTCCCTCATTATGATAAAATCCTGAAGTGCAAAAATAAGCCTAAGTTGTTGAAAATGATACTTGCATTGTTGAAGTTGATACTTGCATTAAAAATAGAAATATTTTTGAAGTTTCTCATCTTCCCCTTTATAGTCATTATGTTTGAAGGGAGACATATTCTAGCGTGCTAAGCACACAAGTCGTACCTGCACTTTTAAACAAAATTGAGTTATTGCATCAGGTGACTCTTTGTGACGCATTTTAACTTTATACAAAACTATATGGTCATTTGAGAACGGGAAATATTTTTAAAACAATTCCGAAAAAGTTTCATCTGAATCAAATATATGGAGGTGCAAAACTTTAAAGAGTAATATCTCGATTTGAGCTCAACTGCAGATACCACTTTTGAGCTTAGCACGGCCATATTGAAGGCAATTCCGTGTGCTTTACGTAACAGAATAAATAGCTGTCAATGCGAGTGGTGGAAAAGTCTCATTGCCCGGGAGAAATGTCATTGACGAAGACAAATATTGACAATGACTCGCGTTGTGGTATAATTAAACCGAAAATATTTTGCAGGAAATGTTTTGACTCCACAAAGTAATATCGAGGATTATAAGTCAGCTCATTTTATGTACAATCAGATGGGGAGAAGTGAGTCTATATTGAAAAACATAGATTTTCTCTTTTATAATTAAAATATTTAGATAATTATTTTTTGAAACATGCCGCAAACTAACAAAGCAGCAAATATTTTTATTGCAGCTTTAGAACACTAAAAATGTTAAATCATTACGAGTTGTTTGCTTTATGTTCAATGCATGGGATATGCAAGAGTAAGTTGTTGATGAACTGTCCTCTAAAACCATTATTCAATTGGCAAAAGCTATTAATCTAACATCTTACATAAAGACGTAAAAATAAAGTTTATAATCCTATTTATTATTTGAGGAGTTTCCTGAGGTGGTTTAAATTTGAGCTATTTTTAAAGTTTACTGAGGGGAAGTTGTCCGTCGTTCTGTTATGGCTACTCCAGAATGATATGCACAAAACAAGTTTGAAACTTGAGTCTATGGATTATGTAACTGCGCTGTTCTTTATTTGCTTGCACAAAAATTTATATCATGTTTTGTCAGAAAATTATATAAAAGAAGCAAAGTCACAAAATAAATTTTATTTATCATGGTACACATTATGGGAAAAAATTCTTGTAAAAATACAGTAAAAAAATTAAGCAGTGTGTTTGACGGAAAGGTGAAACACGAGTAAAATCTGAGGTTATTCCTTTGCTATAAAAACACCGTGAAAATCTCCTGGCACAGAGGCTTGAGTCATAAAATTAACTCTTCCGATCTCTTTCATGGTTTTGGCATCGATGACTACCATAGAAACTTTCTTCTCATCATCGCGGTACAAAAGAGAAGCCAACAAAACACCTGGAAAACAAAAAGTATCGTAGTCAACTTCACATGTTTTTAGGAATTGCGTTAAGGAGCTATACTACACTGCAGGGGTGCCCATCACCCCCCCCCCCCCAAGCTCAATGGCGCAAAATCCACCCCAACATTTTTCAGAACCCTATTGTGCTTTTTATTTTTATCTGTCTTTTTTAATTTTATTTATTTTTTTAAGTATCATTTATTTATTTTTTAATATTTATTTATTTTTTTAAATATTTTTATTAATTTTTTTAAATTATAACTATTATTTTTTTATATATATTATTAATTTTTTTAAAGTACTAATTATGCGCAGAATAGAATCGTTTTTTTTTCCTTTCAGACAATCCAAGCAAACATGCACACACACAAAAAAATAATAAGTAAATAAATTATAATAAAGAAATAACTTAAATTTAAAAAAATAATGAATAATTTTACATTAAAAAAATCAGTAAGTATTTAATTTGAAAAATAACTTAATAAATAATTTAAAAAAATAAATAAATTAGTTTAAAAAAATCCCCCCAAAAATTTTGATGGCGCAACTTGCGCCATAATCCCTCCCCTTGTGGGCACCCGTGCTACACTGCAACCTTTCTTGACAACAGCATCGTGACGTTTGCGTGACGTTAGCCTATGAAAAACGAGCTAGATAAAACGTCACAGCCTACTTGGCGAATGAGAGGAGATCGCTGACTGCTTGTGAGCTCTTATTGGCTCCGCCCGTAGTGACGTTCAGAGTCAAGTTAAGTTGCATTCTTGTATAGAGTAGCACAAAATATAATTTTAACCACACAACGTTTATAAAAACAAAGAATTTCAAAAATAATTTCATGCATATGCGGTTCAGAGAGAGAGAGAGAGTGTGTGTTTGCGGATGGTGGAAAGCGAGGACCTACGCATGTATACACACCTTCAAAACGAGGACGCACCGGCAAACGAGGACGTCCTCGTTTTGAAC
>JAXGGA010006346.1:0-70570 GCA_038373865.1 Uloborus plumipes
AGTAAGCAATGGATAAAGGTAAGCAAATAAAACTTGGTACATCAAAAAGTAGACGTTATTAGACCAATTTCACACGCACACTAACGACAAAACCAGAAAAAAAAAACTGCAACAATAAAATTTTGAACTTTAATTGCTCGCAATTTCTGTTTTGTCACATAAACCCTTCATCTCCCAAGAACTTCAATTCTTAGCAGTTTTGGCTTTTTGTCCAGATCTACCCACACTCATTTTGCATTCATTCGATATAGCTAAGAATAGTTACTAAAGATCATGAACTTTGTGGTACAGTGAACTCTCACTTATAAGCCGCCTCATTTATGCGCCTTTTTCACTTATACGACGATTTTAAATGGTCCCAGCACATTCCATAGCAAAATAATGATAGTATCGTTCGTTTATGCGTCGCTCTAAAGATAAATATTTCACTTATGCGCCGAATTTTCCCTAAAATGTATGAACATTTATTTATTTTCTTTAAAAAATAAGCATTTTTCTTTACTTTCCTCTTTAATCTTTCGCCTTTATTGCTCACGGAAGGCATTTTTTCCGCATGAACTAGAGTTCGGAGAGGGACAATTATCTATTATGCATCGTTTTAAAGGGAACAGTTTGTAATTAGGTATGCTACAACTTTTGTTTTCTCTTAATCATTATAGTTACGTTACAGTAATTGCCAAACTGTAGTAATATGTCCCTTTTCTATAGAAACATTCTTATTCACTCTCTCATTAGAACCTATATTGAGTTTTAGTCCTTAAAATAGGCTTGTTCACTTATACGTCTCTCTCACTTGTGCGCCTTTTTCCGTTGGTCCCTAGGGCAGGCGCATAAGTGAGAGTTCACTGTATTTCATTTTCTTCAGTGGCATTTCTTTCCACATTAGGCTACTTAAACTCTGTACCTCAGAACCAGAACGACGTAAGTCCAAAAATGGCGATTTTATCTTTATTACTGCATTGTATGCAGAATCTTTTTCCGCATCGACGCATGAGAACGTTATTCTATGAAAGAAATTCCTTCAAAATTATTTAGCAGCATGAAAAGAGCGCGAGTCCCGCCCTTTGCATGCATTCGACAATCGTTTTCACCCTCTCCTGAAAAGTCACGAAAATGGACTGGCGTTACTCTAGCTCTGAGGTACAGAACTAACATCCACACTACACACAGGCCCGTCATTTAGGGGGGGGGGCAGGCGTGGTCAATTGTCCCCCCACCCCCCTGTCTTTGAGAAATCAATGTATTTGCATATAAGTGGGCGTGGTTTTTGCTGTTTTCCGATGAAATAGCATTGTGTTTTCACTCTTTGCCCCCCCCCCCCCTGGAAAAACTTGAAATGTCGTTCCTGATTACACATTCAATTAGCAACGATAAAAAGCAATGCGCAGTTTACTGCATTCTGAATCTGTCATGAGAAATCTTTAACTTGTGATCCCCAAACTGAAAGCTGTGAAGCCTTAACTGGGGTGCCGTGAAATTTTGAACGAACTCCACAAATAATCGGAAACTTGTGAATTATTGTGCTTCTGCAATATTTTGCGACGCTCTTTCAACACCAACAAGGCTATATAATGTGGGAAAACGAGTTTTTTTTTTTTTTTTGTCTATTATTAAGATTAATCATAGTTTACATTAAGAAGGGCGTCGTGGAAAAATCTTAACTCCAAAAGGACGAATTAATTTTACAAAAATGTTCGAGAATCACTGGCCCAAACATATATATTCATTCCAAATTACTCAGCTTAGCCACTGAATGTACCGACTTCATGACATTTCGGTTACTCCGGAGGTATTTCTTTTCCTATTCGCACTTGCACACTCATCCTAAATTTCTTTAGTGCCAAATATAAATTCTCTCTCTCTCTCTCTCTCTCTCTCTCTCTCTCTCTCTCTCTCTCTCTCTCTCACTGGGTTATCCTTATTCTGCATTATGAACTTTAATAAAACAGTATCTTTATGATATTCTGCATTATCAGTTGTGCTTTTTTTTTCACATAGTGTGCCTATAACTGCCCAAAAAAACGTATTTTATGTATTAAATTCGTAAAATTAGTTATAAAAAAGCAGAATCTTATCGGCATTTCGTTCTTATAAGTGGTATTCTCTCTTTTTTATGGAGTCGACCTCAATACTTAATTTAGTACATAAGTGATATTTATACTCTGGAAGTTCAAGCTGTAGTATTAGCTTGAACTGCAGTTAGTTTACTATATTGAATTAGTCCAAAAAGAAAGAGATATACAGGGTTATTATAAATGATGGACCCCTTTTTAAAAATTCATATTAATTAAAGTTTTCAACGAAAATTAACATTCTTTATATCAACGGAAAGAGGAGATTTGAAATTTTTTTTCATATATAATCATAAATGTTCAATGTGTCCACCGCGTGCTGTACGGCAAACATGACTTCTTCTTGTGAAACAGGCGGTCTTCCTCTGCTTTTCCTTTTACAAACACTACCAGTCTTTTGAAACTGCTTAAACCAACGACTTATGATTTTTTTAGTTGGGGCTTTAATTTCAAATTTGGCTCTAAATACCCGCTGCACTAAAATTCGTGACGCAGTTTTTACAAATTGAAAAACGCAGAAAACCTTTTGGTCTACGGTCGCCATTTTCTTCAGCTGCGCCAGTAAATCAAATTATAATCTAATCCGGTGCAAACTCTACTGGTGCGCCCTCTTTTTGCAGCTTCAGAAAAAAATTTTGCACTAAAAAAAAATTTGAAATTTCATCTTTCCATTGCAATAAAGATTGTTCATTTCGGATTTGTACTTTAATAAATATGAATTTTTAAAAAGGGGTCCATCATTTAGAATAACCCTGTATATAAAATTATAAAAAAGAAAAATATGTAGCAGTTATATAATTCTTACTTCATAGTTGAGGATTAACTTTAATTCGGTTTTCTAGCTGCCAGCATAATCTCTTCTGAAACAGGAAAATGCAAAATTAAAAAAATGGTTTAAAAAAAAAAAAAAAAAACTACCTTAACCGTAAATGCAAAATATGTGCACAAAAAAAAAGACAGTTAAATTGTAATATAACTTTTTATGATATGGGTCATTCATTCCATGTCAAGTGATCCAACGTTTTTTACCTTACATTTTTGTATTTCTTTCAAATTTGGCTCATCAATTGTATCCCTTGAGGTGATCAAAAATCTCAATTTTTGGACTTTTATCTCTATTATTTTTTCATTTATGAGACTTTAAACTTTGGAAAAACCCTCGTTTTTCCATGGATAAGGGAACATAAAAGGGACCATAACTCGACACCAAATATAGATAGAACGATTTGGTTTATGGCATTTTAAAGTACGTTAGTTGCCGCTTAATCTGATATGCAATATGAATAATTTAATAAAAATTTTCTTTTTCAAAAAATGAAATTTAAATTTCAAATTTAAATTTCTCGAAAAACATATAATGAATTTTTTTGAAAAAATTCTTAAAAATTTTTGTGTATTTTATCTATGTTTGTACATATTTTTAGATTGGGATCTCAATGGGATCATATTTTTTTGAATTTTTGAATAAAACTGTATAGGAAAAAAATGATATTTTTTAGATTCTATTTATTTAAATACTAAGTTCTCTTGCTTGTGATGGTCTAAAAAGTAGTAAACAAACATGAATATGTTTAAAGTGAGCTAGCATGAGCTTATAGATTTGTCAGGTTCACCCCCCTCCCCACTTCCTCCCCCGCACAACCACTCTTTTTTAATTCAAAACTGTTCAAAATGTTTAAAAAAAAAAACTCTTTGATACAAAATGAATAGTAAACTTATTTAAAGTTGGTAAATGAGTTTCCTTATAACTAGACGAAGTATCCCCCTCCTCCACCCAAATATACACTGCGATGCAAAAGTTTAGACAAAATGCAAATATGTGAATAAAAAGAAAACTATTCAACGAAATGCTTTCAAATTTCTACTGCAGGTACACAATATGGTCCCAAATACGTGTCTGGAGTTCTTATAACTATAACTGGAATCAAATTTTGGATATTACAAAAGATATTTTTTACATTGTTGCAAAAGTTTAGACAATAGTCAGATTTTATGCAAATATCCCTTGAAATGTGATTGGTGGAGGAAATGCGGGACTGTATTATTCATTTATAAAGTGCAGAGATTGCTGAATAAATAATCAAACTCAAAAGCTCTTTAGTTCTCGTGTACAAGATGTGTAAAGTTTGGACAGCCGAAATTTGAAAATGAACCTACTTTATTAATTTTTTGTCTTTTAAATCGGCTCTAGTATGGTAGTACATTGTTTTTTACTTTGTGGAGAGCAAATTCGGACATGCGTATCGATCAAAAAGTCCAAGAAAAATTATATTTCTTAAGGATGAAGGAATTGAAAAAACGGCTCAGATTGACAATTTGCCCCTTAATCCTACAAAACTTCAACTTGGGTCAAAAACAGCACGTGACAGCATAAGTAGATGAACAACTGAATCGGAATGCATAAAAAAAACAAAGAATTATGCTTGAGCCTTTTCGGACAGAGTGTCCCAAATAAGCCAGATTTTATTGTTAAAAGCAGCACAGCATATGGTCATTGGATATTTCTCAAGTCCCGCGAAAAGAATTATAATCCATCTAGGCCATCCCAATTTTAATAATTTTTATCAAAGAAAGTACCATTCATTTTTTAGTCACGATGATACATATGCTGCTTTTCATATTAAAATCTGGCTTATTTGGGACACTCTGTCCGAAAAGGCTCAGGCACAATTCTTTGTTTTTTTAATGCATTCCGACTCAGTTGTTCATCTACTTATGCTGTCACGTGCTGTTTTGACCCAAGTTGAAGTTTTGTAGGATTAAGGGGCGAATCGTCAGTCTGAGCCGTTTTTTCAATTCCTTCATCCTTAAGAAATATAATTTTTCTTGGACTTTTTGATCGATACGCATGTCCGAATTTGCTCTCCACAAAGTAAAAAACAATGTACTACCATACTAGAGCCGATTTAAAAGACAAAAAATTAATAAAGTAGGTTCATTTTCAAATTTCGGTGTCCAAACTTTACACGATCGTGTAAAGAACTAAAGAGCTTTTGATTATTTATTCAGCAATCTCTGCACTTTATAAATGAATAATACAGTCCCGCATTTCCTCCACCAATCACATTTCAAGGGATATTTGCATAAAATCTGACTATTGTCTAAACTTATGTAACAATGTTAAAAACAATCTTTTCTAATATCCAAAATTTGATTCCAGTTATAGTTATAAGAACTCCAGACACGTATTTGGGACCATGTTGTGTACCTGCAGTAGAAATTTGAAAGTATTTCGTTGAATAGTTTTCTTTTTATTCACATATTTGCATTTTGTCTAAACTTTTGCATCGCAGTGTACCATTAATGCTGTACTATTATGACGTCTAACCTGGGGATTGAATTGACTATTATTTTTACTCTAGGTAAGTGAGCTAGCATTAACTTGTAGATTGGTCAGCTCCCCCTCCCTTCCTTCCTGACCCAATCATTTTTTCCCCCAAACTGTTTAAAATGCTAAAAAAAAGCTTCTTTGAGACAAAATGAACAGTAAACTTGTTTAAAGTTGGTAAATGGGCTTCCTTATAACAAGGCAAAGTACAAACCTTCCCCCACCCAAATATACCATTAACGCTATACTAATATGACGTCTCACCTGGGGATTGATTTGAGGATTATTTTCCCCCTAGGTATATATTGTTTTTCAGACGAAGTGTTTCGTTTTCAATCCGAACTTCACAAAGTGTACTTCTATTCAATATCTGAATTTAAACTTATGGTTCATTTCATCCCCTCCCCCAGCACCAATCTTCAATTTTGAAGGGAGGAAATAAATGGGTCGCCCCAAGATCATAGCAAACAGCAAAATAGCACTGTTTCCCCTTGTTCTCATAATGTTTTCCCATTATTTTCACACAAAACTGAAAAGAAATCAAAGTGTCACGTTATATGTCAGTCCCCATCACTGCCTTTCCTTTCTCTTATTGGACAAAGCTCATGAGCTAATAGGAAAGAGTAACAAACAGAACAAACTGAAACACTACCAGACATCAGTAGAGACTAAGGCTTTGAAATGGGGTTAGGCGGGATGATAAAAAAAAAAGTTTGGAGTGGGAAGGTAGGGTAAGGGGGGGGAGGAGCAATCTGTAAAGAAGTTAAACAACATGTGAGGTTGTGCTCAAAAAAGCAGTGTTTGTTTAATATATGTATATAGATATATCTTGCTGCATTACTTTCCTTTACAACAAAATGAAAAAGAACACAAACAATTAAAAAAATTAAATAACAGCTGCACACTAGATAATGTGGAAAGATAGTTATGGGGACACAGACATATGATCTGATATTTTGATTTATTTTCAGTTTTGTGCGAAAAGAATAGAAAAAACGATGAGAACAAGGAGAAACAGTGCTATTTTGCTGTTTGCTATGATCTTGGGGCGACCCATTTATTTCCTCCCTTCAAAATTGAAGATTGGTGCTGGAGTAGAAGATGAAATGAATCATAAAGTTAAATTTCAGATATTGAATGGAAGTACACTTTGAAGTTCGGATCGAAAAAGAAACACTTCGTCTGAAAAACAATATTTATACCTAGGGTGAAAATAATCCTCAACTCAATCCCCAGGTTAGACGTCATATTAGTATAGTGTAAATGGTATATTTGGGTGGGGAGGGGGATACTTCGTCTAGTTATAAGGAAACCCATTTCCCCACTTTAAATAAGTTTACTATTCATTTTGTATCAAAGAGTTTTTGTTTTTTTTAAACATTTTGAACAGTTTTGAATTAAAAAAGAGTGGTTGTGCGGGGGAGGAAGGGGTAGGGGGTGAACCTGACAAATCTATAAGCTCATGCCAGCTCACTTTAAACATATTCATGTTTGTTTACTACTTTTTAGACCATCACGAGCAAGAGAACTTAGTATTTAAATAAATAGAATCTAAAAAATATCATTTTTTTCCTATACAGTTTTATTCAAAAATTCAAAAAAATATGATCCCATTGAGATCCCAATCTAAAAATTTGTACAAACATAGATAAAATACACAAGAATTTTTGAGAATTTTTTCAAAAAAATTCATTATATGTTTTTTGAGAAATTTAAATTTGAAATTTAAATTTCATTTTTTGAAAAAGAAAATTTTTATCAAATTAGTCATGTTGCATATCAGATTAAGCGGCAACTAACGTACTTTAAAATGCCATTTACCAAATCGTTCTATCTATATTTGGTGTCGAGTTATGGTCCCTTTTATGTTCCCTTATCCATGGAAAAACGAGGGTTTTTCCAAAGTTCAAAGTCTCATAAATGAAAAAATAATAGAGATAAAAATCCAAAAATTGAGACTTTTAATTACCTCAAGGGGTACAATTGATGAGCCAAATGTGAAAGAAATACGAAAATGTAAGGTAAAATTTTTCTTAGATTTTGGATCCCTTGACGTGGAATGACCCATATACTTTTTCCAGACTTGAAACGTGAACCTGAACATCTATGTTTTCACAAGCAAGATAAACCGGTTGAGTTCTTTTTTTTTATACACTTTACAGCTGCAGCTAAATACTTTTCTTGGATTGACTTAATATGCTGACAAGGTGTCAGGAGTTACCGTTCTAAATTTCTGCTTGATGGTGAGAGGAGATAGCAGTAATCACTGCGGCAGGAGTTCCCTCTTACTCATAAGTCTGAAACACAAGGTCTCGCCAATTCCTAGGAGAATGGATAAATCAAAGCTTTCCTACCGATGATGGTTGGTGCGCACCTGTGCTACGTGTTTTACATTGCTAAATTTTCAGTAGAGTATTTTCGAAGTTCAGTATTGCATTTAAAAAAAAAATGTAGTTCAATCTTCCCGAAATCAAATATTTAAAGTTTTTTTTTTTTCTTTTAAAGGCACCACACACTCCAGTGTCCCCCGTACCTACCACAACTCGTGGTTTAACCGGGATGGGGCCCTGAAGAGCACTCCGTTTTTTTGATCCAGACCAGGCAGAGCAAACCCCTGTTCCAGTCCCCCCAGAGGTATCGTTTCACTTGGAGAACTTTGTGACCACGACCCTTATTTAACGTCGCCCAGCCACCATTAGTAACGACGGTGGATCTTTGATCGGCTGAGATCGAAGCCAGGACCCTCCGATCATGAGTCCGACGACTTACCGATCGAGCTACCACGGCCCTCCTTTAACCCATTTATGCCCAAGTTTTTTTAAACAATTTTTTTTCAATTTTTATCTGCTTAAAACTCTTACTTGGAATGGTTTACATACATTTTAGGCGTAAAATAGATCGCCGTTGCCATATTTATTAAGTTATTTAACGTCCTGTTTATGCGATATTTTGCAGATATCTGAGCAAAATACGACCTTACTTGACTTTACTTTTGTAAAGTAACATTACAGAAGGCATCTCTGATTAATTTTAAGCAAATCATTTCAAAATAGTTAAATTTTATGAAAAATAAGTTCGCAAGAAAAACTTACTTTCTGTGGCTACCCATGCTGGATCGTTGCTTGACTGATTTGTAAGATAAGCTGTCAATAAATAAACTCTGATGTCCAACTAGTGGCTCTAGGCTCTAACTGGCTTTCTCATTGGCTAGAAGGACTATTTAACTTGTTAAAAACAGCTTTAGTAAAATGATATACCCCTTACAGGTTTTTGTATGCAGTAACTAATAAGCGTCCCGTTTTCAGGCTACTGGGCATAAATGGGTTAAATGTTTGTGTTGTGTTATAGACTTTTTTTTTTAATAGATATTACAAGCGCTAGTATAGTGTCGTGTTAGTAATTGGATAGCTAGTTACTTTTCAACACATACACTTATCTTAATTTTGATAAAATATCACTTACGACATTAGTGCACTAAGCGGTCGCTAACATACTTAACTGAATGTGGAAACATTTTTCATTAATTAATCTTAAAACCAAGCCTGAAAACATCATTACCTCACTGAGATTAAGGAATAAGATCAATTTATCTTAGAAAGAATAACACGGAAAAATAATTAGACAAAAAATTAATGGCCAGAAGTCTTTCGTCTAACATATCAAGCAGTTAATTCGCAAAATGGCACCTTCCTTCGCTGGCTAGTTTTCTCCACGAAGCTTTCGAGCAATTTCTAGGCACGCTGCCCAGCGAAGGCCACAATAAAGGAGAAAAGATCTATTTCCACCCCACCCCCTTAACTCCATTTTTCAGTCGGTGAGGTGAGAAGTCCGCCCCCCCCCCTTCGTCCCCCCCTTCCCCCTCACATAAATCCTTTGTCTCTCGGCAAAAACATTATTTGTGGCTCTCTTTTCTCTCTCTACGTAATGCTCCGGTGGCAAATGCGAGTTGCATAATGTATGCCGTTCTTCGGGGGATATTATCTTTTGTAAGGTCTTCCTTCTTTTTTTTTTTTGTTTCTTTGCCCGTTGTTATTATTATTACGCAGGGAAAACGCGCGACTCGAATATAGATTAGAGACCCTTGGCTGGACACCGAGTGGGCAGCGCCATTTTAGGTCATCAGGGGAAAAAATTAGACTGAAGGTCAGTCGAAGTATAAGCCCTTAACACAGCGCAGTCAAAATTCCTGAAAAGTCTGCCCATCTCGATATCTATATATCTATGTTTAACTATATTTATGGGTCTATAAACAAGGAGATTCACTATAAGTATATCTCTTCTCTAACTATCTATTAACCATCTATGTATCTTACTCGATCTATCAAACTTTACTTGAAATTTTTTATCAACAAAATAATTTAAGCGCAGGCATTTGTTAAATTATTTATTTACATATCAAGAATTTTTTTGCAGGATTGCAAACAGTTGAATGTTGAAAAACACATGATTTACAAACGTACCTTCCTTCTTAAGCGGCTGTGAACAAGCGTAGCCAGAGGCGGCAGGGGTTAGTGCCCCTCTCTAAATTGGAGATGTTTCGTAACCTTTTATTTCTCTGAAAATTATTTTGGTGTATACAAATGAGTATAGTAAAGTTTTTCAACTCTTATATTTTACTTCATTTGTGAAAAAAATGCAACTTCAAAACCCTTTTTTTTTAAATAAATAAATTTGAAATTGTATCATATTTGCATTCAAGCATTTTGCCTAGATCGCATTCTTGACCAGGGTCAAGAATTATTAGTTAGACGGCGGACGAGTGACCTTGCTGCAAGTCGCTTTAGAAATTCTCCCGGAGAGACGCTGAATCCTAAATCCTAAAAATCCTAATAAATCCTTAACATACTCGGAGATATTTGCAATACACCACCAACTCGGCTATTTCGATCCATGGACTGCAGTTTCGTGCTTATTATGCATTCATCAGCATGGATACGAAACTAGCCGAATTGGAGGCAAAAATCCTCTTAAAAAGCAAAGAGAGCCGAAAAAAACTGGTGCCTTAGCCCTTGCTTAGGGGCGGTTACTTACTGCTTTATACTCTGAGATAGTTTATACAAAGCAAAGCCAAAATTACAGAGAGGAGTGAGCTTAAAAATTCCCTTCTGTCTGCAATTTGTCCCACTCCAGCATAAATTCTGACTATGCCCTTGGAATTGTAATTGTTGTGACAAAACAACGTACACTGCAAAAAATAAACTGTTTTTTTTTTTTTTTTAGTTTAACCCATTTACGCTCAATAGCCTAAAAACGGCAAACTGCAGCAGTACTGCAGACAAAAACCTGTAATGGGTATTTCATTTTACTAAAGCTGTTTTTCATAAGTTAAATAGTCCTTCTTGAGAAAACCAGATAGAACCATTAGTTGGACATCAGAGTTTATTTATTGCCAGCTATTTTCAGACAAATCAGTCAAGCAACGATTCAGCATGGGTAGCCACAGAAAGTAAGTTTTTTTTTTGCAAACTTATTTTTTATAAAATTAAACTATTTTAAAATGATTTGCTTAAAATTAATCACAGATGCCTTCTGTAATGTTACTTTGCAAAAGTAAAGTCAAGTAAGGTATATCTGCCTTGTGTCCCATAAACAGGACATGAAATAACTTAATAAATATGGCAACGGCGAACTATTTCAAGCCTAAAATGTATGTAAACCATTCCAAGTAAGAGTTTTAAGTAGATAAAAATTGAAAAAAAAATTTTTTAAAAAACTTGGGCATAACTGGGTTAATACTGAGAGCAGTAAAACTGTAAAATGCACTGTAATTATTAATGTACAAAATATTTTAATGTACAAAATTTTGGGAAAAAATACAAATAAATTTAGGAACTTAATTATTTAACTCAAGTTGATTTCAAAATATCTAACTTAATTACTTGGAGGATAAAACAAAGGGGTCCTAAAGCAAAATACATGGCGCTTAAAGGGTTAAAGAGATAAAAAACGTGCGTTTACTTTTAAAAATTGCAAAACGTGTTAGCATTTTCTGTTATTTACCTGTTAAAATTCAAAACAGACGGTTAATATAATAGAACTAGTTGCTAAAAAAAGTGTGCATTGAGCGCCGCCTACACTTAATGTAACGCCCAGTAAGATCGCCCCGCTCACATCCCCCTTTTCGATTGTATAACTCATACATGTATAACTCAAAATACATACATGTATAACTCAAAAATGTTTAATTTACAATTACAGCTGTGTGCAAGTGACCTTTTTTCTTTTCTTTCTTTTTTTCTTTAAAAAAAGCAACAGGGGCTAGGATTCTTTTTTACCAAGCACAAAACGGATATAGATAATTCCACACGTGACAGAATGATCAAAATTATAGTTCACACGCACACAAGTAAAACAATAACAAACTATGTTTACCGAAACATGTTTTTCTTTTCTTTTC
This sequence comes from Uloborus plumipes, assembly GCA_038373865.1. Classification (NCBI taxonomy): domain Eukaryota; kingdom Metazoa; phylum Arthropoda; class Arachnida; order Araneae; family Uloboridae; genus Uloborus; species Uloborus plumipes. The sequence goes on from JAXGGA010006346.1 coordinate 11,798, forward strand.
TTTTCATTGTTAGCCGTTCAAAGATGACAAAACATTGAGCATTTTTGATTTTATTCTCTTCATTTTTATTTACGGATGATTCTCCAAAATTATTTTTATTTTTGAAGATTTCTAATCACAAAATCTGCAAAAATAAAAATACTGTATTTTCAAAAAAAAAATTGTATACTCAGTCATTATAAGAAGCATAATAAGAGAAATGAAGAGAACTAACTCTCTTTTTACCTATATTACATTGTAGCTATATCGTGTCCTGGTATAGAAAATGCCAAAAGAGAGACATTTTACTAGCACAGAGTCAATTACCAAGGTTCAGAGTTACATTTAAAGTTAAAAATGTCAGTTTTTAAAATTATTCTCAACCGCTAATTAAAATTGTCGAAAATTTTTTTTATATAAAACGGAAATATTGTCCAGGAGAGTTACAGCAAAAATATTAATCTTCAGTTTTGAACTTACAAATTATAAAAAGAACACTAGGAACACAAAGTGTTGCCATGCAGCTGACTCAAAAACAAAATCTTTAATAATTTAATTCATTCCTAGAAAAGGAAAGTGACATGAAAACCTTGGTGAAAAAGTTAAAATGGTGTATCTTGATTATTTAAATCAGTGGTTCTCAACGGGGGCGATACCGCCCCCCGGTGGGCGGTGGGACGATGTTGAGGGGCGGTGAACATGTTTTGGGCGGCAGGGGGGTGGTGGACTAATTTTGGGCGGTAAGGGGACGGTGGGTGTGTTTTGAAATTTTATTGAGAGGACATATTTTCGGCGAGAGCGGTAGGAAAGCTTTTTCTCATAGATCGGTAAGGGATATAGCTTTAACCCTTTGAAACAGAAATTGGACACCGGTGTCCCACAGAACGAAACACTGATTTTCCATGAATATTTTACCTTTTATGCAGAAAGAGACACCGTTGTCCTAAGCTGTATTACAAAACCAGAAAATTATTAAACTGCTAAATATAATATTTTCCCCTTATTTTGACGTTAATTAATACAAAAAAAAATCAACAAAGTATGATGAAAACGATGATAAAAATTCTGCGTCAAAGGGTTGAACTCTATTTTCTGGGGTTATCTTCTGAGCCCTTATCCTTTTCCTGACATCAGGCAAAGATAGCTCAGAACTCGCATATAGCACTTAAATTTCAAAAATGTTTTTAGAGATGGGTCCCCACCTTCATAGCGTAACTATCTAAAATAACCTAAAATTTTGTTTTATTGATGTTCATTTAGAAATTGTTCGAAGAAAAAGCCCTAAATTCCTCACCCCTTCCTGCTCAACTAACTTAGATAGCAAAAAAAAAACTTACAATAATGTTTTGAAAATTTCACTTTTAAAAAACTTTCGGGTAAAGATCCAGTATACCCACCTCTTTCTCTAACAAAACTATACATAGCTTAAAATTTTGTTTTTAGACATTTCTGTCGAAGAGCAATGGAAACCTTCATTCTGAAAGACAGCCTAATGATTTAAAAAAAAATAATTACGGGAGGGAATCTTGAACTAGACGCTTACTCTTTCCCTAATCAAGAGCCTAGAATTACGTTTTCAGGTACATAAAAATTTCTAGAAAGATTGTCATGTCAGGTAGCCAGACATGACCGACTTTTTGTGTTGTGAAAGCATCTCCCGAACAACACCAAAGTTTAAATTCAGGATCTCAATTTCAGAAAACACCGAACACAGAGGAGCTCTGACCCCCTAACATGACTAAAGTTAGCCTTAAATAAACTTTCAATTTTGAAAAAAAAAATCATTAGGGATCTTTTTCTCCCTCTTACCAAAACTTGGCTAAAATTACGTCAATTTTAAATATTTCACTGGTGTACCTGAATCTAAATCTTAACACCACAAAACCTAAGATTAAAGGAACTGCATTTTTAAGACTCCGTTTTCAAAGCAACCGCCGTCTTTACTCTAATATCCTATCTAACCTTCAAAGCCATAAAATACTCAACAAGAATTTCTCTGAATAGAACTTATATTGCAATTTGTAAATTTGACTTTTTTCAGTTTCCCCCCTCCAATTAAAATTTGATTTATAATCTTTAAGGAGGACATGTACGGCCAAAGTTTCAAATCTTTGTCCCCCCCCCCCCCCCGTATGGGAAAAATCGAAAGCCCGGCTTTGTTGTTGACCATCCGCAGTAAAATATGAGAAAATGAAATAAATGAGGTGTATAATAAAAATGAGGGATGCATATTGCATAGTTTCAACTAAATAAGAGCAACATGGTTTGGGATTGGACTGTTTGGGGAACTATTTGAACGCAGTGTATTTTTCAAAACATACCTATTGGTTTTCAAATAAAAATGTTGAAAACAGCGCATTATCATTTCAAACCTTTTTGTTCTAATTTACGTTCAAAATCGGTTACTCATTCAATGGAACAGTTGTAGGCTTTTGGTTGATTCTTAGACACGGAAGAGGTTTTTTCAAAGGGAAAAAACTGCCCGATTAAAAAAAAAAAATATCTATCTTATGCTTTTTTATAAGTTTTTTTTACTCTATAGTAATTTTTCAACTATATGTTTGGACAAAATTATAGAGTTAAAACTTTCAAGAAAACTGCCTTTCCTTCTCCTCCTCTTCCGTTTCACAATCGTCCGCAAAGGGGGCGTTGAAAACATTTTCAGTCCTAAAGGGGGGCGGTAGCTGTAAAAAGGTTGAGAACCACTGATTTAAATAATTAAAGATTAAAATAAGATTATTTTACACCTTTAAGTATGTATAATTTAATGTTATAAATTTAATTTTTGGAATGTTAATATAAAAAATTTAAATAATTAGTACATTTGAGAAAAAGATTCGGACAGACCAGGAGAGTGACTTTCTAGTTATTCAAAATTTTTCTGGGAAAAAAATAAACTTTTTATTGTTTTTATTTGAGTGAAAATGCACTGGAGAAATTATTTCTAACAATTTATAAAAAAAAAAAGCTTTGGGGGTCATGGAATAATTGCGTTATTCAACCAGGAAACGAAATTGTTAGGATTTTGGAGAATCACCCTTTTATACACAGTAAACTCTCACTTATACACCGCCTCATTTACGCGCCTTTTTCACTTATGCGACGATTTTCAGTGGTCCCGGTACATTCCATGGTAAAATAATGATAATTTAATTCGTTTATGCGTCGCACTAAAGACAAATATTTCACTTATGCGCCGAATTTTTCAAAAAATGTAAACAATTTATATATATTTTTTAAATGAGCATGTTTCTTCACTTTCCTCTTTAACCTTTCGCTTTTATTGATCACGGAAGGCATTTTTTCCACATGAACTGGATGGTGTTATGCAAAAAGGAGTTAACCCACAAAAACCTGATTTTGAGATAATGGGCTTTAAAGTCAACAAACTCTGGCAAAAAGCATGGAGCTCTATATCAATATACCAATGATATGTTACCATGAAATGCTGATAGGGCTTAAATATTTTTGCTAAATGTAGAAAGCAACATATTTTACCATCACAGTTGGATAACTCATTTTTTTTATATTTTGTGGGTTAACTCCTTTTTGCATAACACCATCCAACTAGAGTTCGGAGAGGGAAAATTATCTAATATGGATCGTTTTAAAAGGACTAGTTTGTGATTAGGTATGCTACAATTTTTGTTTTCTCCTAATCATTGCAGTTAGGTTACAGTAGTTGCCAAACCGTAGAAATATGACCATTTTCTACAGAAACATTCTTATTCATTCTTTCATTAGAACTTATGTTGCATTTTAGATCTTTAAATAGGCTTGTTCATTTATGCGTCTCTCTCACTTATGCACCTTTTTCTATTGGTCTCTGGGGCCGGCGCATAAGTGAGAGTTCACTGTGTATTTAGTTTTTTGACAAAATGATATTCTTCTTTTAAAATGAATGAATAAAGAATAAATCATTTCGTTTCAAATATAAAAATATGCAGAAGTAGTAATAATATTATTAATAAATTAATTAATTAATTAAATGAATAACAATAGTAAAAACTTACAAACTACTCTTTCAATATTTTGTCACTCTTGTACTGCCTACAATGAAAAGAAAAGAAAAAAAATAGTCACTTGAACTTCAATTTCATATCGAAAATGCCATTCCGCCACAGTCAAAATTTCTCAAGACCAAACATGGCGATTCTGATTGAGCCTACAGTTCAGCATTTCGATGTCGCCGAAACTCCATCTTTGTCCGGCGGAGCGTGAAAGTAGAGCGGTCATCTTCGGGAGCCGTTTTGGGCGGTGGCCCCGCTTCGAGGCGCAGTAATCATTTTAAGTGCGAGCCCTAATTATCTATTAAGTGGAGAAGAACCTCGGGGTAATACTTTAGTTCCGGACTGGCGGACAGCACCCGCTCAACCCCCCTCTTACCTGGAGAGAATCTTCGATTTCCGCAGGCGACACCTACACCTGAGAATCGAGAAGTTGTCCTTTAATCCCCCCCCCCCCCCTCTCCTTTTCGTGGAAAAATGTTCTGCTCTCTGAACGATTGGAAGAGCAATCGTTTATTGTCTGGGAACTGAATGTGGTTAAAAATCTTAGAAAACGATTCACTTAATTAAGAACGTGATTGAAATTGGATAGCGAGAGACGTTTTTAGCTTTATTCGTTGAGAATATAATTTATATAAAATAATGATTATTTCAGAATAAGTATCAGCTTAATTGCTACTCAAGTTCTGAAGCAAAGCGATGTACATTTGATTAGGGATTGGCTTCTCGGGGAATCAACCCTTGGTCAATGAAAACTATGACTATATATAACTTATAATTTAACTATGTATAAGTTAACTATATGCAACTTATATAACATAATGATTATTTCAGAATAAGTATCAGCTTAATCGCCACTCATGTTCCGAAGTAAAGCGATGTGCGTTTGATTAGGGATTGGCTTCTCGGGAAATCAATCCTTGGTTAATGAAAACTGAAAATTATAAGAGGCAGTCATTTCAATGCATGGAATACAAAATTTACGATACAAATATGAAACAGGAGAACTGCTATAGTTTCTGAAAAAATATATTTTTTGTTTTGGTTTGTTCGCAAAATTTCGTTTTTTATTTTGCGTATAATTTTTTAATGACTTACATAAAAATGTAAAAGTTTTTACAGGAGTTACCAAACATAGTCTTTAAAAGGGGTCAACCAAGTCCTGGTGCCAAAAAAATAATAATAATAACTTTGATCTTTGGCAACTAATTTCTTTGAAAACAAGAATCTTTCAGCAGCGATATTATACTGAATTTTCTTATAAACTGAAAAATAATTTGTCTAATGCCTAACTTTTTATTTGGCACCTAAGATTTAAGTTTTTGTCGACCTCCGGTCATATTACTTGGATTTACTAAAGCTTGTGGAAAAGAATCAGTATATTTGACAAAAACATTGCAAACATTACGACAATTTATTATGACATTGGCAAAAATATCCATCATAATTTAGAGAAAAAGAAAACAATTATTATTAGAGAAAAGAAAATCATTCTTCGAATTTATGGACCAAAATTGTCATAGTCTAGCAATCTGGAGAACAGACTCAAAACGTTGTGGAAAACTTAAAATGTGAGATGCGAAATTCTGAAAGCTAGCAAATTCCCGGACTGCTGCAACCCTCCCTAGGTGAGAAATTCTAGTTTGTGACCAGTCCCGCTCCAAAGGAAAATTTTGGCTGGTTATGACCACCCACATCCAGAAGAAAATTTTGGCGTTTTATGACCAATACCCGAGGGAAAATTCTGGCTCGTCAGACCAATACACCGAGAAGAAAAGTATGGCTTGTTATGACCAATATAAAAAGGAGAAAGTTCTGGTTTGTTATGACCAATATCCCCAGGCTTTTTGAGACAAACCCTACACCTTTACTACTAGGAGAAAATTTTGGTTTCTTATGACCACAACAACCCTTTTTCCCATCAAGGAGAAATTACAGGCTGCTCTAATGCTAGTGCTGCGTTCCATTTTTTCTGTTTAAAATGTACGGGTTTTTTTAATTAACAAGTTAATTACTTCATTTAGTTATTTTTGAATATTTTACAATACTTTAAAAATAATAAACTGAAAGAAAAAAAATGAGAAACTTTAAACGATATTTCTTTTTCTAATATAAAAATTGATTTTTAGACATAGCCATTGTCACTTGCCCTTTTATGTATCGATTTTCAAATCACATAATTATCAATACAGTGTTTAAAATATTCGCCACAAAAGAGGGACATGCGTCTTTTTTCCAATACCAAACCCAAAAAAATTTTACGACAGTACTGAATAATGAAAATGAGCTTTGTTTTTGCCATTTTATAGCATCACCGACTCGACAAGGAATAAATTTCGTCGCAATGTTATTCAACTCACGCGCTTTTACTAAGTTAACCTTCTGACTCATTGATTTTGGACAGTGATATAACTTTCGCTGAATTCACTTCTCTTTAATTACAGGTTCGCGACGTTTCAGTGCAAATGAAAAGGCTGAAGTGTAACAGATGATTTTTGTGGTGATATATTTTTAAAGCAAACTATTTGTCTGCGAAATAAATGAACAACAGAATACAGTGGCCTTCGCTTATACGAATCACGCTTGTTCTGAACAGTTTTGATTCAATAAAGCGGATAATTCAATAAAGCTAGATTTAGTTCCGTTTTTGGCGATTTGATTCACTAAAGTGGCTGATTTAATTCACCGAAGGAAACTATATGAATAATGGAAAAGAACAAAAAAAGTAGTAAACAGAATGAAATACCCAGCTTTGGTTATTTCACACCATTTCACATCACAACAAGATATTTAACTTAATAACATGAACGAACAAGTACTAATATTAAACTAAAAATTTAAACAACCCCTGACCCTTATTAACGTAGCCATCTCATATTAACACGAATTTCTCTGGTCATAAAACATTTTAAATCTAAATATACTTAATTATTTTTGAGAGGATATGGTAAACACCGAAAAGGAAAGATAATCCTTACTAGTAAAATCTGCTAGTCACAAAAGCAGAATAAAGAAGGAAAATTGAAAATTCTTACACTAAAATTAATTACAAGTATTTTAATTGTTAACAAATAAAAACTGGCGACAGATAAACATTTTAAATCATTGAGTTCTCTTTCCTCGTCCATCAACAATGACATCGGCTTCCAATCCGTATAAATAACGTTATGATTCGAGTTCTATATTAGATGGAAGTTCCAAACACATCTTATCAGACGCGGACTTTATTTTCTTTATTTTGGTATTATTATTTTAAATTTTCCAGAATGTTTTCACTTCAAAAATCGCGAAAAACATTTTAAAGGTTTCTATTTAATATCTTCGCTAGTTAATGTCATCAGATGACACGACCTAGATAAGACTCCCCATCATTTCACCTTTCAAACAAAAAAAAAATTCAAAATCATTCCATCCGTTTAGGCATAGATCTTAAAAGGAATAGATAGGCCTTCTCCCCTCTTTTTCTCCTCTCAGCGCGCGTCAACATCCCCCGCTGGACACCACGTGATCATGGGACACTCCGCACAGTCAACGCTTTCCCTTAACGAAAAGGTTAGCTTTTTATCGCGATCTTTTGAATGGTAAAAAGAAAATAAAAGCATTAGACAGTTTTACAACGTAACTTTTTGAAGCAGATGCATAAGCTATTAAAACTTTCTTTTAAGTGTTTTAAATATTTTTGGAAACAGAAGCCTTCAATGTTTAATATAGAAGACAAAATCTTAAGTATAATAAATCTTCCAAATTTTCGTTTAATTCAATTTTTTTCTTTCCTTTTTTTTGATACAGAGAAATGGATTCAATGCATTATTTGTCATAACTTTTGAAGTCACTACAATAATTTTGCATAAAACTACATGTTTAACCATAAATGAATTTAGAAATACAAAAGTAAATATTCTGAAATACATAAATTCCTTCAATCAAGTAACATTTGCAGCCTTTACACACTTTGGTGTGGATGCAGGAACTGTTTTTAAGAGGGGCACCAAAAAGTAAAATGTGCTCGCCCGACTCCATTTTTCCTTTTTTCTTTTTATTGATAGATCCATTTAATGTTCTTTATGAAGATTTTTTTTTGGGGGGTGGGGCAGATTCCTCGACTTCTCCCACCCCCCACGAAAAAAATCCGGTACTGTAGAAGACCCCAACTACATATTAATGAAAAATAACTTTGTTTTGTTACTGATTTTTCGACAACTTGAATACATTTTCATTTAAAAGTACTCCGAAAAGAAAATTCTTACTGATCAGCCTAACTTTAAACTACACGAGTGGTAGTGGTAGGTTGACACTCAACATTTTTTTTTACAGTCTACAAGAAAGAAATATAGTTCAAAAAATTTTACTTTGAAGAAATAAGTTAGAAATAGTGGCATGATGATTTTTTTCCCTGTGGGAGAGGCATAGACCTTTTGCACCCCCCCCCCCGAAAAAAAATCATCTACTGTAGGCTCTAACTATACTCGTATATTAATGAAACAATAACTTTGTTTTGCTTGTGATTTTTAGACAACTTCAATATTTTTCTTATTTAAAAGTACTCAGAAAATAAATTTATTTGTTACTTTTCAGCCCAATCTTAAAATACATGAATGGTAGTTTGACTTTTCTCCTTAAATACTCGCTTTTTTTTTTCGTTCCACAAAGTATGAAAAATCTTACTATTTAAACCCAAACGTTTAGAAAACTACTGATTATTGTCCCATAAACAATATTAATTTTGTCAGTCTCCTAAGTGACTTTGTGAATTACTTTAATTGTATGAATCAACATTGTGATACATTCCAATGTTTAAATATTTTATAACGATTAATATTATTAGCTTATTAGTGTAATTATCAAAGCTGCTTCTGTTTCAAGCATATACTCATTTAAATTTATAAAAACGGAGGTGGAAGATCTTTCCCGTAACTCTTGTAATGATGAGTAACATTATATTTTTATATTTTATTCCCAAAACTTTCTCACATTTTTAAAAAACACTTTCAGTTCTGCACAAATGTACTACCCTCTTGAACTTTTGATGATTGAAATCAACCGTTACTTGAAATTTGTCCCAAAATTTTTACTAGGCCTGTTTTTTGGTTTGTGTTGTAGTTAACTTTGCGTTACAGTAGTCGCACTTCACAACAAAGAGCACTTTACGAACAACAAATCCAATAATGTAGTCAGAAACATCGTAAACGAATTATGTCAAGTCATAAAGAAATTGTGTCATGTTAATAGAGATGATTTCTGAATTTTTTTAATAGTCATCAGGGGAATTGGAATAAAAGTTGCATTTTTCCAAAGGGGGGGGGAGGGTATTTTTGTTACGCTTCAAATTTATGCTTTAAATTTACCGGTTACTTTTTGTCAAAATCAACGTAGCTCGAAAAACTAAAGTTTTAAACTTCAGTATGAATTAATAACTTTTTGTAGACACTTCGAAATTGCCTGACGGTCAAATTATTGTTGAAGCCCTTTCACAAACTTATCGCAGTGAAAAACTTTTCAATCCGGAGAAAGCCTATTGGTCCTTACGCAACTTAGAACTAGAATTTGCACCCTTACATATTTTTTAAATCATCCCAGTATTTATAGAAATTAAGAAACCTAAAAACCCAGTTTTCAGCGGTCTTTCGGAAACGAATTTTCCATCGCTTGTTTTTAGTGACCTAATATAAGGCTTCGCATCTACAGAAATTTTTTTTAAAATTCTCTGAAGTTTGACTTTGGAAGGGACGTTTATTAATTTTGGCAGAAATATTTCTCCTGTTAAGAAAGTCAAATTGTTATCCGAGAGGAGGGAGAAACGAAGTCCCATGATCACGTGACTTTCGGAAGAATCATGTTGACCCCACTTTCCCCGAGCGAGATACACTGCGCAGGGGGAGAAAGGCTCATCTATTCCTTTTAAGATCTATGCGTTTAGGCTGTACGGTGCCGCAGACAGATACACAGACACGTCAAACTTATAACTACCTTCCTTGTTTTCTCTCCCCCCCCCCCCATTTTTGGACGCGTCGTTCTGGTTCTGAGGTACAGATATAATAATAATAATAATGAAGTACTACGAAATAAAAACGACTTTATCAAACTAAAATGATTTTTTTTTTTTTCTTTTTTGCCGAAACTCCTCAAAATATTTGGGGAGCGTATTATTGCGAGGAATCAAGGACGGTGGCGTAGCTGCGATAATTAGCCATCTCATGAAAATAAAAAATATATAAAAGATCATATGCAGTGGGAATCACTTTTAGTTATTAACTATGATCAGGAGAACGGGATTTTTTTTTTTTTTTTCAATTTCCATTTATTTCAGTCAAGGCAATTTACAAGCAAATCATATTCAGAGAACAAACGCAACAAAAGACAAACACCGCATATACAGAACACAAATCCAAAAAAATAACCGTAGTAATATACAGAAAACAAACGCCCTGATTGAGTAGATGGGAGTATAGGATGTTTTAACAGCCTGACTAGCTCCCACCACTCAAAAAGGAACTACAATTAGGACAACTTTACAAGAAAAGAAACATAAGTACTCGACTGAACATCGGTAAAAACACATTTAAAACCCTCGACCTTGATTAAGCTTCCACGTAATTTCTTCTTCCCAAACAACTCACTACTACTATTAAATGTTTCTTATCTATATGTTTCAAAATAAACAGTCGATTGAGTTGATCCCCCCCCCCCCCCCCACACACACACACCACCCTTTTTTTTACTTATTACTCATGTTATTCGGAGCTTTGATTTTTCGGAATGCTTTTGGTCCCTTAATCCAGATAAAAAAGGTTTTACTTTATTTAAAAAAGAAATTGTTTTATTTATAGATGTACAAGATTAAAATATCACATGAAGAACAAAATAATGCTCCTTACTACAAATATCTGCTGAGAATTCTACATATTTTTGACGCGATCGCACTGCTTCATCTCCAAATGCTCTCAGAGTCCTCAATCTTTCCTCCAGAGGGCGATTTAGCCCTTACTCTACTTAACCGCTAATCGCGAATAACAGCGTAGATATAATTACATACCATAGTCGGCTAATATCCAGACGTCTTTGCGATAGCTATTGAGAAAGCATTAGAGAGAGACAGATCAGCTTACGCTCGGACCAGAGAATTCATAAGCGCTTAAGAAATACCTCCATCACAACTCGGGGATGGGTGGGGAGAGGTTGTGCCTTATTCCCGCCAAAACATGCATTTTCACTCCAATTACTCGTCGCTATTAGGAGCTTGATAACGAAAACCATTACAGAGCGACTTGGCATGGGGAAGACGGTCGGAATGGAATTGACTTTGCGCATTTCGCCGCTGCATTTCACAGTTGATAGTTTGAGACTGTGCGACCTCGGTAGGTGGTTTCCCTGTGCCACTTTGGCGGGAGGGGATAGGGTCCTTGATTGGAAATTCCTTCTCGGATTAACTTTCTGGATATGCCACAATGAAGTGCTCGTCTCTCGAAATGGCTTTCATGGCACTGTTTTAAATTATTTTTTTTAAAAAAAAGTTTGTTAGGTAAGAAGTATGTCCAGAAATTTTTGGAGAGTTCATGAGGGGGTATTTATAAATTATTTCACGCTTTGAGGAAGGAAAAGCGGTTCGTGAAACAGTGCCAGTTTGTGAAAAGGGTGAAGAAGGGGGTAACAAGAAGAATGATATCAAGCATATTGAGTATTTTTACGAAAAAAAACTTGGCATATGACAAGGGGGTGGTGAAGCGTGACACTTTGTGACAGAGAAGGGGAGGAGGGGGTTAAAATGTTTTTAAAAAAATGACATCAATTATGGATAACCCTTTATATGTAATTTCGGGCTTGGTAAGTTTCCTGTGCCAACAACGACTTAGGTGGAAGGGATAGGGAGGGTCCTTGATTGGAAGGAAATTTCTTCTCGGATTAACTTTCTGGATGTGCCATAATGAAGTGCTCGTTTGTTAAAATGGCTTTTATGGCATTTTTTAAAATTAATAATTAAAAAAAAAACGATTATGAAGAAGCAAGGACGGACACAAGAGAGGGCGATCGACGGTAGCGTTCGTCCCTCATTTCAAGGACTCACCACTGTGAAATTTTCAACATTGAATTTCAAAAAAATGCATTTTTGGACTCTCTTTGATGCTAGCAGAAGGGAGGTTTTGTGCTCTCCTCAGGCTACATTTCGCAATTGAAGTCCAAAACATGTGAGGTCAGCATTTGTGAACTTAGATGTGCAATATAGGATACGAAATAAAACCAATGGCCCTTTCCTTGAAACAATTCTACATTCACCCTTGTTAAGAAGTCTGTCCAGAATTTTTTGGTGAGTTCACTAGGAGCTGTTCATAAATGACGTCACGTTTTGAGGGGGTAGGGAGGGGTTTGTAAAACCTTGAGAGTTTGCGAAAAGAAATAGGAAGGGGTAACAAGAAGAGTAACATCACGCTTTTTTTTTTCTAAATAAGATTTTTTTTTTTTTTTTGAAAAATAGCGTAACATGTGACAAGGGAGAGGGGAGAAGAGGAATGGTGAAGTGTACCACTTTGTGACAAAGGGAGGGAGGAGGGTCAAAAATATTGAAAACAATTGGGACATCATTGATGGACAGCCCTTTATCTCAATTCGAGCTAAGTCGGTTCCGTGTGCCAAGACAACAAGTACAATTACTCTATTTCAGTAATTATGCATGACAATATTGAATTTATGATTATTTGTAAGAAAATGAAAACCTACTTCCATTTACCGTTTCATTTTCAAACGTTTTATAAATAATATATTTAATTAATACATTATTTATAAAATGTACTCAGCAGCTTTTAAAATCGTTTCAGTATGTGTTACACAAATTTAAAACTGCAAGTAAATTATATACATAATTTAAAAATACATTTAAGGTAATTAAAGAAACCTTAATATTATGAAAATTTAGAAATATATTTGCCTTTAACTTCTATTCAAGCGCAATTCTTCGTTAACTTAACAGTTTTTTTTTTTTTTTTTGCGATTTATTTCTTTTAATTGTTTCACAAATGATTTTTTTCAACAGCTACTCAGCAACTTTGAAAACCGTTTCATTTGATATTGTACTACTTTAAAACGATAACACTTCTTTTATGTAGAAATAAATAATTTATATAATTAGAGAAATTTTAATATAATAGAAAATTAGAAATATATTTTTCTTTAGTTTCGCACAGACACCAATTTTTGTTAACAAAGCAAAAATGTATTTATAAGTACTTTAATATTTTTGTGAATGTTTTTTAAATATTACTTAGCTGTAAAAACTGATCTTATAATAACGTTCATATTAAGTGTTTAAGTTTTATTTATTCATCGTTTAAGTTTCGTATACGTTGAAAGAGGAGAGTAAGAACTATTCTGATCCCAAAAAGGAACCAATTTTCAAAAGAAACTTGAAGAGCCTCAGACCCGAGATGAGCCTGTAAAACGGTTTCCATCGCGGCAGCTATAATGAGGAGGGAAACGCATCCTACCAGGGGTTTGCGTCAATAATCTGGGTTTTCAGACAAAGAGCTGGAGACACTCTGGATTGATTTTTCTTACGTATTTCACAAATGATTAATCTTTTAAACAATTTCTTTACAACTTGACAAACCGTTCCAGTTAATATTGCACGAATTTTGAATAACCACGCTTCTTTTTTTAAAAAAACAAATAATTTATATAATTAAAGAAAATTAAATATTATCAGAATTTAGAAATTTGTCTTTCTTAAACTTTCGCACAGACCAGTTTTTATTAACATTTAATGTATTTTAACTACTTGGTAAACACAACGTTTTTTTTTAATAAAAACTCAACACTACAAACAGTTTTTGAAATAATATATAAATTCATTCTGCAGTGTTTTATTCATTTACCTTTTAAGTTTCGTACTTAAACCGATTTTTTTTTTTGAAAAGGGAGGAAAAAAACTATCTATTCTGATCCCAGAAAAGAACCGATTTTTTAAACCAACTTGAAGATAACCAGACCAGATAGGAGATTGTAAAACGGTTTTCATCGTGGCAACTGTATTGAAGAGGAAAAAGCATTCTAGCAGTGGTTTGAGTCAAGAATCTAAAGGCTCAAAGAGCTGGAGAAAGTCCTGATTAATTTCTTTAAAAAAATTAGCATTTTTTAAAAATAATTATTTAGCAACTTATAAAACCGTTTCAGTTCACAATGTAAGAATTCAGAGCATTGACACTTCTTTTGTGAAAAAAAAATGATAATTTATATGATTAAAGAAAAGTTAATATTGTTACAAATCTTGTAAATAGTTGTTGTTTTTCCTGCCTTGCTTTTTTTTCATTAGTTTTGGTTTTATCTGGCGACATGTTGCAAATGTATCTGAAGATATCACTTTTATCACTTGTATACCGGCCCTGTAACGTTTTGTAGTTTTTACACTTGCCCTGCATTTAATAAGCGTGAAGACATTTTTCGCTCGGAGTGTTTTCTTTTTTTTTCTTTTTCTTTTTATCGCTAGAACTTTCTCAATGGAATTGTTCAAGTTATGAATGATTTGGAATACTCCGGATTTTGCTGGAACATTATCGAAACTACGTTTCGAGTATAAATAGCTGGCCTTGAACAGTCAGTTAGTTTTTCTCAGATGGGATTTCTGAGATGCTCGTTTTCATTCGCTTGGGCGATGGTTGTTTTGCTTTTGTAATTGCTTAATTACTGTTCACGTTAGATACGTGGTGCTGAATTACTGTTGAGAGTACAGTGTACTGTTTGCTGCCTAATTGCTGATGTTTAGCAATTGTTTTCTGCTCTTATTGTAAATAGTGTACATACTTGTAAATAAATTTATAGTTACTTCCTCAAGATTGGAATGCTCATTTGAAGAAAGTTGAAGGTGCTACGGACTCGTTACAATTTTGGCGCCCAACGTGGGGCATCTTCAAGGACTTTCTTGGAATTATCTGTGAACTTGGACTTTTCTTCCTGAGGACTTTTTGACTTCAGAATTTTATGGTGATTACTCGAGCAATGGAGGAACAACTAAAAAAACTCCTTGATGCTATCAACGCTGTTAAAAGTGACATGACTGCGAGCATGGCTGCGAATATAGAACAATTAAAGAATGATATGGCGATTATGGCTACTAATCAAGAACAATTAAAGAGTGATTTAACCGCAAGCATAACTTCAAATCAAGAGCAAATAAAGAATGATATGGCGACTCTGGCAACTAATCAAGAACAAGTGAAAAATGATTTAGCTGAAGAAATTAAAAACGATTTAACGTCAATGAAAGGTTTGGTGGAAAGTAAATTTACCAATGTGGAAAATAAAGTGGAGGCTCTAGAAGAGAAAGTTGACAGCGTTGAGAATCGAATCACCACAGTAGAAAACAATGTTGAAAAGAAAATTAAAGAACTTGAATCAAAGTTATCAGGATCCTGCAACAACTCAGATAGCGTTGAGAATCGAATCACCACGGTAGAAAACCATGTGGAAAAGAAAATTAAGGAACTTGAATCAAAGTTATCAGCATCCTGCAACAACTCAAGTGACTGTGTAGCTGCAGCTGGAACTTCTCGTCCATCCATCAAACTGGCCACGTTTGACGGGAAGACCTCGTGGAATATTTACAAGAAGCAGTTCCTCATCGTTGCAGAAGCAAACTCCTGGGACTCTTCCACGAAAGCCTGTCACCTTGCAGCCTCGCTGAGAGGGGATGCAGCTGATATACTACAGACCTTTCCAGAGGACAAGCACCGTGACTTCGAAGCCTTATCATCGGCCTTGGAGCTTCGCTTTGGCGAATCCTGCCAAAAAGAATTCAGCCAACTTCAGCTCAAATCCCGACTCCAGAGGGCTGGAGAGACTTTGCAAGTTTTTGCAGGAGACGTTGAGAGGCTTTCCCATCTCGCCTTCTCGGACTGTCCTTCGGGTGTTCGTGATAGCCTGGCCCTGAACTACTTCATATATGGATTGCGAAATCCAGAAGGCTCTCCGGATGGCGGACATCAAAGATCTTAAATCCGGTCTGGTCTACGCAATGAAGTTCGAGGCTGCACAGCAAACATCCCGCAAGGATCGCCATTCAATCAGGGGCGTGGAAGTGAGCGCCCAGGATTCGAACTCAACTCGCTTCTCGGAAATTGAGCGACAAATCAAGGGGATCTCGGGGACCCTGAAGAAGATTACGGCTTGCAAGGACCAAAGTAGACAACCGCTGAAGTGCTGGAAATGTGGCGGTGAGGGCCACGTACGAAGGAACTGCGAAGCCCGCCAAGAAACAGGAGGGAAGAGCACCTCTCCCTCTCCAGCTCAGGAAAACTAAGCAATGGCAATCTCGAGGGGCGGAGGTCGCCAAATTGGAATGAGCCCCATCCCAAAGTTTTCCAGATTTCCTCAAGAAGTGGCGGCTGCAACGGACTCTTCATTTACGCATATGTGAATGGGTTTCCCTGCGAAATGATTGTGGACACAGGAGCTAACGTTACTATCATTAAGACTGATGTGGCTCGTCAATTTGGACTCAAGATCTTATGGACGCCGCCCTGCGTTACTCTCCAAACTGTGACAGGTGATAACATCGAGATTGAAGGAAAAGTGAACTTAGAAATAATGTTCGGAGTGCCACTTACCATCACACGGCATTCGTCGCTGACATTACAGATCCCTTCATTCTCGGACTGGACTTTTTGAGAAAATTTGATTTTTCTATCGACTTTAAAAATAATGAGCTGCACTCGACGAGGGAAGACATAGCAATTTTCAACACCGAAAATAACTTAAAATCCGCTCATCAAATAATAGCCCAAACAGATTTATCGATTCCCTCTAGATCAGAAGTACTAATACCTGGCTCCATCAAGGAAAACAACAGCTTTAAATTCGGCCTAATTGAATATCCTAACCAGAGTAATAGCCCAAAAGGAGTACTAGTGGCATCTACGCTTGTGGACCTTTCAAGGAATGCAGTTCCTGTGAGAGTCGCCAATGTAAGTGAAAGACCGAGGAATATTAAGAAAGGAGAAGTGTTGGCAACTTGTACTCCAGTAAACTGCATCATCAGAAGAATTGATTCCTCCGAGACTGTGTCTTCCGAATCCTTGACTTCCAAATTAATTGGAAGTGCACCATTGTCGAAGGATCAAAGATACGCTGCGGAAAAATTGGTGGACAACTTCAAGCAGGTGTTTTCATCTACATCCGAGGATGTTGATCGCACGAATTTAACGCAGCATAGGATCGACACTGGAGATCATCCCCCTATCAAGCAGCATCCAAGACGACTACCGTTCGCCAAGAAGGAAGAGGTTGAGATCCTCTTGAAAGAGATGCAGGAGAATGACGTCATCGAACCCTCATCCAGTCCTTGGGCATCCCCTATCGTCTTGGTCCGAAAGAAAGACGGCTCCACCAGATTTTGTGTTGACTACCGACGCCTGAATGACATCACCAAGAAGGACAGTTACCCTCTTCCACGGATCGATGACACTCTGGACACCCTTTCCGGACACAAGTGGTTTTCGACCCTGGATTTGAAGAGCGGCTACTGGCAGGTGGAGATACACCCCGACGACCGAGAGAAGACGGCGTTTACAACCGGACAAGGCTTGTGGCAGTTTAAAGTGATGCCCTTCGGCCTCTGCAATGCACCAGCCACGTTCGAGCGTCTTATGGAATCAGTGCTGCGAGGACTCTCTTATGAATCCTGTCTTGTCTACTTGGACGACATCATCATCATAGGACGCAGTTTTGAGGAACATTTGGCTAATCTTAGGAAGGTGCTGCAAAAGCTTAAGGAAGCCAACCTGAAGTTAAGCCCCAACAAATGTAATTTGTTCCGTCGGGAGGTGAACTACCTTGGTCACATTATCTCTTCTGATGGTGTGCGAACAGATCCGGATAAGGTATCCGCAGTCAAGAATTGGAGCCGCCCCGAAAATGTCCATCAGCTGCGAAGTTTCCTGGGGCTCTGCACGTACTACAGGAAATTTGTGAAGGGTTTTTCCAATATTGCACGACCTTTGCATAAGCTGACGGAGAGCAAACAAAAATTTGAATGGTCCAAAGAATGCGAGGATGCATTTCTACAGCTGAAGGAGGCTTTAACATCAACGCCTATTCTCTCTTATCCTCAGCCTGAAAAATCCTTCATACTTGACACTGATGCGAGCCACGAGAGCGTTGGAGATGTTTTATCTCAAGAAATAGACGGTAACGAACATGTCATCGCCTACTGGAGCAAATGCTTATCCAAGTCGGAGCGAAATTATTGTGTCACGAGAAAGGAATTGCTCGCCATAGTTAAAGCTGTAGAACATTTCCATAATTACCTCTACGGCCGTAAATTCCTGCTCCGGACCGATCATGCCTCTTTAACTTGGCTTTTGAATTTCAAGAATCCAGAGGGTCAGGTAGCCAGGTGGATACAGCGGCTCCAGGAATATGACATCGAGATTAAGCACCGAAAAGGCTTATCACACGGGAATGCTGACGCATTATCAAGAAGACCTTGTTCCGAGAACTGCCATTATTGCTCCCGAATTGAGAAACAGTACGGGACGACAATCCCTACTGCCTGTCAAGTTACTGCTACTTCATCATCTTCAGATCCTGATCCATGGAGTGACGACCAAGTAAGAAAAGATCAGCTTGAAGACCCAGACCTAAAGCCTATCATAGAGTTAATGGAAAAGGACAGTCGGCGACCTAGTTGGCAAGACGTTTCTATCTACAGTCCTGCAACGAAAAGATACTGGGCTCTATGGAAATCTCTCCAGTTGCGAAATGGCGTCCTGTATCGGAAATGGGAACCTGACGATGGTAAAGCATTTAAATGGCAGTTACTCCTTCCCAAAACAAGAATTCCAGACGTTCTAAAGGAATTGCACAGTAGTCCGACTGGAGGACACTTTGGTATCTTGAAAACCCTCCACAAGGTTCGAGAGCGCTTCTTCTGGAGCAAGGCGAAGAATGACGTAGAGAAGTGGTGTCATTCTTGTGACGCCTGTGCTGCCCGTAAAGGACCGAAGAGAAGAAGCCGCAGGAAGCTACATCTTTACAACGTAGGAGCTCCTTTCGAACGAATCGGGATCGACATTCTTGGTCCTCTACCGAAAACTACTGATGGGAACAAATACATCCTCGTTTCCATTGACTATTTCACCAAATGGCCCGAAGCATATTCCATTCCGGATCAAGAAGCTACCACTGTAGCAGAGACTCTAGTCCAGCATTGGATCTCGAGATATGGGACACCTTTGCAGATCCATTCCGATCAGGGGAGAAACTTCATCTCTGCTGTGTTTAAGGGCCTATGTAAAATCCTCAAAATTGAGAAAACTCGAACGACACCACTACACCCACAATCGGACGGCATGGTGGAGAGATTTAACAGGACAATCCTTAATAATCTCTCGCTTATGGTCTCCAAAAATCAACAGGATTGGGACAAGAAACTTCCTCTGTTCTTGCTGGCCTACCGCAGTGCTGTCCACGAGACCACCGGATATTCCCCATCACAGATGCTCTTCGGCCGAGAGCTTCGGCTACCTTGTGATCTCGTCTTCGGTCTCCCTCCAGATGCGCCTTCATCGCCTGAGGAGTACGTCCAGGATCTCCAGGCCCGGTTGGAGGACGTTCATCACTTCGCACGGGAGCGAATCAACATCGCGACGGAGAAAATGAAGACCCGATACGACACAAGGTCCACTGGTCATGACTTTCAAGAAGGTGACAAAGTATGGCTATGGAATCCCATCCGACGTAAAGGTCTGTCACCCAAATTGCAGTCGCATTGGGATGGACCTTACACAGTTCTCCACCGGCTGAACGACGTCGTAGTGAGGATCCAGAAGTCATCACATTCAAAACCTAGGGTTGTCCATTATGATCGGCTAGCCCCATACTATGGCCATAGTTCGTAAAATAAATCTAAAGCTACCATGGTAATTTGTTTGTAAATTTTGTAAATAACTTTTGCCTTTAATTGTCTGTAATATGACTTTATCAATGTTAGTGTTTCTTTCATGTTCTCATTGTTATTGTTTATCATGTTTATGATTGGTCATCATGTAATGTGTGTATCTGTAAGTTTTCCCTTGCTTCCTTTCTGGGGATTGTACTGCCCGGGACGTGCAGTCCTTGGGAAGGGGGCAATGTTACAAATCTTGTAAATAGTTGTTGTTTTTCCTGCCTTGCTTTATTTTCATTAGTTTTGGTTTTATCTGACGTCATGTTGCAAAAGTATCTGAAGATATCACTTTTATCACTTGTATACCGGCCCTGTAACGTTTTGTAGTTTTTACACTTGCCCTGCATTTAATAAGCGTGAAGACATTTTTCGCTCGGAGTGTTTTCTTTTTTTTTCTTTTTCTTTTTATCGCTAGAACTTTCTCAATGGAATTGTTCAAGTTATGAATGATTTGGAATACTCCGGATTTTGCTGGAACATTATCGAAACTACGTTTCGAGTATAAATAGCTGGCCTTGAACACAGTCAGTCAGTTGTTTTCAGATTGGATTTCTGAGATGCTCGTTTTCATTCGCTTGGGCGATGGTTGTTTTGCTTTTGTAATTGCTTAATTACTGTTCACGTTAGATACGTGGTGCTGAATTACTGTTGAGAGTACAGTGTACTGTTTGCTGCCTAATTGCTGATGTTTAGCAATTGTTTTCTGCTCTTATTGTAAATAGTGTACATACTTGTAAATAAATTTATAGTTACTTCCTCAAGATTGGAATGCTCATTTGAAGAAAGTTGAAGGTGCTACGGACTCGTTACAATATTATAAGAATTTAGAAATATATTTTTTTGTTAGTTTGTAACAAAGATTTATGTATGATTAACTTTTTAAAAAACTATTTTGTTTTGTACGTATGTTTTTTTAATAGTTACATAAATCTAAAAACCACTTTTGAAATAATACATAAATTTATTGCTGCAGTGTTTTATTTGTTTGTTTTTTACATCATAGAAGTTTCGTACGTGGGTCATTCTGACGAAAATGGTACAAATCATGCCTGAAACTCTTTACTTAAGATTTTCAATTTAAATAATTTCCACCAACTAATCATATTTTTTTAATTGAGTTTCCATTTATTTGTGTATAATGAAGTGTAAATTACTAGTACATGACTCATTTATGAAAGGATTTTAAATATTTTGATCACTTTGCTTAACAGAGTGGACATATAACAGAGTGGATAAATAAGATTTTAAAAATATCTGTATGATCACAAAGAAAAGTCAGAATCACAGCACAAGCATAAAGTGGAATAAACAGCCTAAAACTGTAAGTCTGTCTGCAATTTCAAGAAAAAATCTATTTTTTTCATCATGAAATTGGCTCTAACAGAGTGGACATCCAACAGTTCAAATTAACTATCATAAGAAAAGAATTAGGCTCATCCTAGTTGTTGACTACATAATTCAATGTAGCAAGCTAATCACGGCAGTTATACTACCTATATTTTTTAAAAAATATATCAGACTGAATGCAATTGTTTATTTTATTTCCAAAAGGCATATAACAGAGTGGACAATTCGAAACATTGAAAATCTAGGGACATAGATAAATAATAGTGTTTTTTGGGGATTTTTTTTTAATTTGCGTAATAATCTGCAGAAATGGTGTCAGAAGCATCTTTTGTGCAGTGCAGTGTCATTTATTTTGTTGCTACATTTCAGTTTAATTTTAAATCACATTTAAAATTCTAGCAATTTCAAGCTGGGACACGTCATTTTCTCCTTCTTCTGACAAAGATAATTGTTTTTGTGTCATTTCTAAATAAATTATACCTAATCAATTGATAGTTGATGGCACAAAATTAAATGGAGAACCAATAAAAAATACACTTAATTGGCGGTAGTTATTAAAATTGATTTTTAAAAAATCTAAAGTCTCGGACATGATTTGTACCATTTCCGTCGGAATGACCCACATATACCAATTATTTAATATATTCGTTTTAAAATTAAAACTTGTACCCGAAAAATCAGCTTAAAAATTAGTCCTTTCCACGCAAAATCACCAATACATTTTCGAACTTATTTGAGAAAAAAAATAGGATAAGTACTACGTATTCTGATCCCAGAAAAGTACCGATTTTCAAAACCAACTCACAGGGCCCCAGAGCAGAGAGGAGCCTGTAAATCGGTTTCCATCGTGGCAGCTGTAGTGAGGAGGAAAAAGCATCCCATCAGGGGTTTGCGTCAAGAATCTGGGGGCTCAGACAAAGCGCTGGAGAAAGTCCTTCTCCCCCACGTGTTGGATTCGGAGAGGGAAAATGGTCGTTGGGATTAAAGGATCGTGACTCACGGCGCTGTCCCGTAAGTTCTTCTTTTAAGGGGGGGGAGGGGGCAGGTATGATGAATGGAAGCTGAAGATGGCGGGGGAGAAAAAAAAAAGTCGTCTGAAAAAAATAGGAAGGGAGGATTCTTATCCCGTTTGCGAATGGGAGTGGGCTATTTGCTTATCCAAAAAAGCTTTTGCGGTTCAATTTATATGATTATTTTATGTTGGTGCTGCTAATGCATAAATTTTAACTGGCCAATTTTCTAGTTCTTACAAAAGAACCAATTTAACATCTTTATGAAATTATTATTTTTTTTTTTTTTTTACTTCACTCTAGTTTAAAATAAACGTATTCTGTTTGGCTATACGGAAGAAAGCGTCGTCGCATTTGAAGTATATCTGAGATAAATTAAAATCTGCAACTACTTACTTCATGACATAATGCAATTATACAATTACGTTAGCAAACCTATTGCATGAGTTAGGGGTAGGTAAGGTAATTTTGCTATTTTTAACATCAAATCAAATCAAAACTTGACATTAACAATGGTGCAAAAACTGAATTTCAGACGTAGTGACAAGTTTCTTATAAGCTGACAATATGATGACAGAAGTTGAAGAAATTAAACAGTTTTACTAAGCTTTAAAACATTAAATTTAAATTGCACAAAACTTGCAGAGTACTGCATACCCATGCTTTGGTGTAACAAGGAACGTCTTTTTCAATGCAAAAGAAATGAGTACATGGGGGAAAAGACTTTTCATCCATATATCCAATATACTTTATTTATTATATATTCCAAATGTTTTCTACAATCATTTGTACTTTTAATGCAAACACTACACAAGTGTGTTCACTTTTAAAACTGATTTTTGTAATAGGATCTAAAGTTTAAGTCAATCATTCGTCTGCACTCGCATCGCCGATGATAATGATTTATCTTACAAAAGGTACGCAATCAAAGATGATACATAATACAATCGTTTGAGAAAATGCACGAAACAAAGCTTGCTTATTCATTTGTGTATTTGCACGTTGTTTATTTCACTTGAATCGATTTCATGAATAGAGAAGACACAAACCATCAGTTTTACTCAATCAGTTGTTAAAAAGTAATTGCAAATCTCAGCATTTACGTCATCTATTGCAAGTCTAGACGTTAAATGATATACGGACAATTTCCGGAATACAGATAAGTCGATGTCTATTTGCTTGTTTGATTTCATTTGATTATTTCAGTCGCGTAATAGAAAGCAGGCAGATATATCAAAGCAAACTTCCGTTTGAAAAGTTGCATCTAAACTATTTGGAGAAAAGAATACATATTTTATCTACTATTCTCGCAAATGAGAAAGGATTTTCCAACCTAATATATAGGTTCTTTACGTATGTAAAGAATTACTGCACCTCATGGTTGGTAGTCAAATACAAACAAGAATACCGGACACCTTGTTTAGTGGTCAGTTAAGTCTGACCAGAATGGGGAGGTCCCATCAGGCTTGATGCTTTGTTCAGACATGGATGTACTTTTTGTCTCCTTTCATTCTTTTCTCTGTATGGATGTGTTGGGCCGTGGTGGCCCGATCGGTAAGGCATCGGACTCGTGTCCGAAAGGACCCGGGTTCGATCCCAGCCGATCAAAGATCCACCGTCTTGACTGGGAGGCGTTAAAAATGTCGTGGTCACAAAGTCCTCCAAGTGAAACGATACCTCTGGGGGTGCTAGGGCCTATGGTTTGCTCGACCCTAGGTTCTGGTTCAAAATTAAGAACAGAGCGCTCTTCAGGACCCTATCCCGGTTAAACCACTAAGCTGGTAGGTCCAGGGGACCCTGGAGGGTGAACTGAAATGTATGGATGTGTTTTTGTGTGTGAATGTATGCCTACCCTATAAACTGGTCCGTATGGCATGTGTTTACTGTGGAAGTCGGACTTCACACCAAATTACGGTACAATTAGAAAAGTGAAGCAGCGAACCCCAAAAAGCCAGTCTAGCTAGTACAAGACAACAGCAAACATGAACATTTCTTGATTAATATATATTACTCTTGCTAGAGTTTCAGTATGTTATTACAAGGCTTCTCAACAAACTTGAAGCACCTGATAGGAAGCCAGTTCAGTCGAATGTCACCAAAAACAAGAATTGATTCCTCTGATCTGTAGCTGGCATGTCTACAAAGAAAATAAACATCGAAACCCCCAAACCATAATCCACTTGTTTTTTCAGAAGCGGCAACACCACTAAGGCAGAAAAACAACATCTGTGATTCTGAGGGGAAAATGGCTGTGATCTGAGGGGAAAATCTTCCTTTCCTGGATATTATTCCGGCGGGACAAATCAGGGGATTCCCTCCCACCACCCCCTTTCACACTTCGTGGGGCAAAGAGATCGCCAGGAGGGGTGGATAAGAGAGGTCGCGAGTTTTATGGAACACACCGTCTGACGAGGAAAAGGGAAAGATTTTCTAAAGGGGTCGAGGGGGGAGGTATAAGTGAATGGAAGACACGCGAGAGATGGGGAAGGGGGAATCCTGCGCGTGCCATCTGCCCTTCTTTACGTGCGAGGGGAGGAAACGTGACGCGTGCACGTGCTTTTATATTTTTTTCTTTCTCTTCCCTCCCAGTGTTCTTTTTCAGGAGTGCAGGGGGGGGGGAGAGAGAAAGAGATGAAGTACCCTGATGACTAAGAAGTCAGACATCTTCAGCGTTGTTTGAGAAAAGGGAGGAGGTATGACGTCAGTCCGAAGTGACGTCACGGGGAAAAGTCCCCTTTTCCTGAAGCTTTTGTTTTCACGCACCTGCCATGCGGTAACTCACAGGTTTGGCGCCGTTTAAAGCGGTAAATTTAATGAGACCTGTTAGGGAGTCGACACCTGTTCGGAGCTTTCATCTGTTTGATGGCACAGTTGTGATTGCCGGAGGAGTGTCTCCATGTTTAGACAGGGCTGCAGTGTTGGACGATGCGTGAACAGCCTTTTTTAATGGAAAATGTTTTGTCTGAACTACAGTGGATCCCCGATTTTACGTTTACAGTTGGACCAGTTATAACAACGTATCAAGGGGGAAAATGTAAAATCGGGGACGATGTTAAAAATCTAAGCCTATTGCTTAAAAATAGAGGCATCCAATGAAGTAGAGGAGAAAAAGTCTTTTCTTGCTTTCTGTTTGTAGATACAATTTTATTTATAGAAGATACAATACACACAAATTTTGAAAATCTGCTTCTTGGTTGCAATTCTGAAAATAATAAATTTAGAGTTTATATATATTGCATATAACGGGTATTAAAATCCGCTATTGTAAGGAACGATATATGCGACATCGATTACAAAGAGAATTTCAAAAAAAGTGTTAGAAGCTCTTTAACAAGACAGAACGAAAAAAGGAAATGCTAGAGCAGCTTTAACCCTCGTGGGTCCCTCCCATTTCAGTTACACTCAAGACCCTTGGGGTCATAAACGACCCCAATGCTTCCTTTAATTAATTTATTTTGATTATTGAATGTTACATGCATTATTTAAGTTCACACACTTTTTAATGCTAAAAAAAATAAAAATAAAAAGACACAATCAAAGTAAAATTTAGTTTATGCATTAAAAATTAAAATTTTAGAGAAAAACTTACAATATCTGTAGATTTATTTACAACTGTTACAGACCTGAAAAAACATGATATTTTGCAAGTGAACTTCAAACACTTATGACATTTTTCGATGCATTTTCTGTCCAGCTCTCTTGGACAAAAGTTGCAACGTCCTCTTTTTTTGGCATTCTGGGGAAGTGACCCCAAGGGTCTTGTGTGCAAAAAATGCAATTCGGGAAAAATAAAACACAATAATAGCATTATTTTGAATAGAAAACTAGAAGAATAAAAGCTACAAAATGCCATTAAAAACAAATGGTTGATTAACAAGATATATTAAACAGAAATTGCATTGGGGTCACATATGACCCCAAGGAGCCTACGAGGGTTAAACAGCTATGAAACTAATGTATCTTTTAAAAAAAGCTCGAAAAGAAATCGTTAGGATGTAAGATGATGATTATCACCTCATTGCTCTGACGGTAGTGAAATCATCGGGCAACTAGGGAACTGTTTTCAATGAATAAAAAAATATTTTGTTACATATGTGTAACAAGAGTGCGGCGAAAGGGGCAGTAGCTTCAGACTTCCTCGGGAACTCTTGGTTTTGAGCCATAGAATATACATGTATAGACTGTTATAATCAACGCAACCCTTCCCAGTAGTAGAAAAATAATGGCTGCGTAAGTAATTTGCAATATTAAAATCCAATTCTCGTTAACAACGAAGAAATTTCAGTTGTTTTGTTTTACTTGATCATCATAGTGTGACATTTTTAGGGAACTGAGTTTATATGAAAGTCATTAAAGAACCTATAAAACATTAGTTTTCTGACGTGTGATTAATTTTGTAAGACATTCCTAATTTAAGTGTAAGCGACATACATGTTTCCAATAAAAAAGGTTTGTAGATTTATACATATTAAATAAGAATATCACAATGAACCTCCTTTTATTTAAAATACTTTAATTACTGATGGAAGTTTTTTCACAAGTCTCCTCGTAGTGTTTAAAATTTTAAATTTTAAAACTAGTGAAGTTCTGCGCATTTCGATTAATCGCTGATTGCTGATTGGCAGCATGAGTTGATTTGTTTTTGAAGCTTGCTGGCAGCAAATAAATAAGACGGATGAGCTGATCAGAAAAATTGGAAACTTTAAACATCCAGCAACAAAGTGACTAAATAAGACAGAAAACAAACTTTAACCTCTGCACAGTAATGATTATAATTTAAACAATAATTTTAACCAATCCTTTTTTGCCCCAGCTGAATACATGCTCTAGAAATGAAAGTCTAAAAATAACTTCTCAAGAATTATATCACAACCTGCCAGCTCCAAATTTTTATACTATAATTTGTGAGCTTGCAGATTAATTGTCTAAAAGTCAGTTCCTAACAAAGACTCCTGCACAAACTGAACATTTAAACAAGATCATTTTTTTATCAAGGAAAAAAAACTTGCAGTCATTTTATAAGAATTTTCAAATTTTATACGCTACAAGTGTCTCTTAAGTATCTGTTTAGAATATGAGTAATATGCCTACTGCCTACCGATTGTTAAACACAAGTTATTTACTGTAATTCTACGCATAGTATGCATACAGGGGTGAAACGAGAGAGGGAGGGTTTGACCTAACCCTTTTCCAGGAACCCCTCAGAATCCTTAGTTTTAAGTCATACTTATAATCCCAGTACGGTATTTTATGCACGTGCAAAAACTGATATGTCTGCATCCCCCCTCCCCGAAGGTGAGTTTGGGCTGCGCTAGTAGATATCTATATTATATAAGCAAATATACAGATAAAGAAGTACCAAAGATTTTAGTGCTACTATTATCCTGTACTGTCATTAACTTTCCATGTGACGGATGACACCCAACAGGTCCAAAAAAGGGGGACAGGGTAGGATGTTTAAAAATAAGTTGTAAGGAAAAATTGAGACACACAACTTGATTTACCCTTTTTGATGGTAATTCACTAAAGTGGAAAATTTCTTGATTTCAAAAACACAAAATTGTCCTCACTGAAATAATCTACCCAGCAACATTTACATGTTAGTGCAGCACAATTCGAAAATACATCTTCCAACTAGTGACACTCCAACAAGGCGGGAAAGAAGAAGAATGCAAAAACGATTCATAACAATCGTGATTAAGCACAAGAATTAATTTCTGCCCCTCATTTAAACGCGACACGCAGTGCGGAATCCTATTTGTGTAATCACATTTTCGGAGAACGAAAAATCTGTGTGTTTGGAGAGAGACGACACAAAAACTCATTTCCGTCGGGTCCGAATGCGGTCCTGAAAAACAAACAAACGTCAGAAAACGCGCCAAAGGAGCCGAACAAGCAAAGAACAGGAAATTTAACGAGTTGCCGCATAATGCACAGACGGAAATTGGGAGCCCAAATCGCATCATCTTGCGAGCTGTGATTGCTTAAACCGAGAAGGACCAGCAACAAGCTAACGAGATTAAAAATTAACGCGACGAGCTGTCTTGGATTATGAAAAGCGGGGAACTTTGATGGATTTCTAATTGTTTTCCACCCACCTGCGGGTCTATGCGACTCTCCGTGCTTACCTCGGTTCTTCCATGTCAGCCTCCGAGCGATTGAAGAGTTTCAGTTCGGAAAGGTATTTATTAAACGGCTTGCTCCATCTTTGCTTAATGCTCCATCAGTCTTAAGAGTGGAAACATAAGGCTCGTAGTGAGCAATGGGTGAAAGAATGTTTTTTTTTTACGTTTCTTGTAATGAATTTGTTGGATTAGCTCCATTTGATGTTCTCAGAAGTAGTTTGATGTTTTCAGAAGAATCGTGAAAATTCTATTATTTCATCCGTTGTTCAATTTAGAGCAGTGGATAAAAGCATAAATGTTTTGCGTTTCTTGTAATTAATTCTCCTTCTGTTGGATTAGCTCCAGTTGATGTTTTGAGAAGTAATTTGAGGTCTTCGGAAGAATCGTATAATTTCGAATCTTTCATCCATTATTGCTCACTTAAGAGCTTTAGGTTTTCTGCTTTAAGGGCTAGAAACATGAAGCTCTATAAACATAAAGCTCTTAAATGAGCAGCGGATGAAAGAACGAATGTTTTACATTTCTTGTAATGGAATTCTCCTTCTGTTGGATAAGCTCCATTTGATATTCTCAGAAGTAATTGGATGTTTTCCGAAGAACCGTCAAAATTCTATTCTTTCATTCATTGCTCACATAAGAGATGTGGATGAAAGAATATAATTTTTACAATTATTGTAATTAATCTTCCTCCAGTTGGATTAGCTCTATTTGATATTTTCAGAAGAATTGTAAAAATTCTTTT
Organism: Uloborus plumipes; assembly: GCA_038373865.1. Classification (NCBI taxonomy): domain Eukaryota; kingdom Metazoa; phylum Arthropoda; class Arachnida; order Araneae; family Uloboridae; genus Uloborus; species Uloborus plumipes. Next base: position 40,936 of record JAXGGA010006346.1, read on the forward strand.
TTTCATCCACTGTTAACATAAGATTTTGCTCACATGTTTCTGCTCGAAGACTAGAAACACAAAACTCTTAAAAAAACTATAGATGAAAGAATTGGGAGAAACGATTTGAGGTCTTGCTTTTTTTCATCCACTGTTAACATAAGATTTTGCTCACATGTTTCTGCTCAAAGACTAGAAACACAAAACTCTTAAAAAAAACTATAAATGAAAGAATTGGGCGAAACGATTTGAGGTCTTGCTTTTTTTCATCCATTGTTAACATAAGATTTTGCTCAAATGTTTCTGCTCGAAGACTAGAAACACAAAACTCTTAAAAAAACTATAGATGAAAGAACTGGGAGAAACGATTTGAGGTCTTGCTTTTTTTCATCCACTGTTAACATAAGATTTTGCTCAAATGTTTCTGCTCAAAGACTAGAAACACAAAACTTTAAAAAAAAAAAAAAAAAACTATAGATGAAAGAATTGGGCGAAACGATTTGAGGTCTTGCTTCAAAATTTATTAACCCTTTCCAATAAACTTTCCATATAAATAAATGGCCTCACTAACAGCATGATGCACATCAATAACAAAACTCTAAATGTTCTTACTGTTCAAAAACTTTAAATTAAGGAAACACATATAAGAAACATTTTTATACTAAAGATGCAAGAAAATTTCAAAATCCGCATGTCAGATGAAAAGCTCGACGACACTGCTGTTGAAAAGAAATAAAAACTTTACAAAAAAAGTTAGACATAGTAAATAGAAAAAGGGGGAAGAAGACTAGTCCGGAACAATGTGTCCTCTCTCAGAAAACAATCAGAGTTGCAGAGAGTTAAACTTTCTTAAAAACAATAGTAAAGCCGATATCCTGTTTTAAACATCGCATAAAACTTTCACATATTCCGCCCGCCCGGTAATGCTCAGCGAACGACAAAATTGGGTTTAAATTTACGATTTTCCTTGCGGCGTGCGCCATTTTGATAAGAACCGAGAAAGAACATGAGTCAAAAATTATTTTCCGGAGTCTTAGGCTTCATTATTGGCGTCTCCTTTTTCGAAAGCCCTTCTTAAATAGTTCCTATTTTATGACCGATAAGAGGAAAGGCTTTTTGGCGCGGTTTTATGGAGTGAAAATTTTATTCTCTGGTTTATTGCACAAACATTTAAAGGGAGGTTTGTTTGTTTGAGTCAGTGGTGCTCAAAGAAAAGGGATATTGTCACTGTTTGTATTAATTAAAGATTAATAACAACAGCTTCTTATGAAGTTGCAGTGCGGAACGATGAGTTTTTCTGCTAACAACATAATAGTATAGTTTATAATTGAAGGGGCAAGTGGATAAAAGTGATATGGGACAATTTTGGAAAAACATACTTTTTACCATGGATGAAGGTGGCAAGGTAATTTTTTTCTTGAAAGCTTTTTTTTTATCAAAAAAATTGTCACGTATCATCTTTGTTCACTTGCCCCTTCAATTGTGTTTGCGAGTTTAACACAATTGAACACACACTAATTTGAATTTGTGTAAATCGGCGAAATTCAAAAGTCACATATCACCTTTATCCACTTGCCCCTTCAATTCCGTGGGAAGGTAAAAGATAGTATCTGTAAAAATGAGTTTCTGGGATATTTAAAGAAACGCGTTTTGGATGTCATAACTAACAACATGGAAATGTTGGAATTCGACGTTTTTTTCGTCCTTTATTTTCAGCGGAAACCGAGTAAGCAAGTTTGTACAGTAAAATTAAAGTACAATAAAAATTACAAAGGAAAAATTTGCAGATACGGCCCTCTACCTTCCAATTGCAGTATAGCTTTAAGAACTTTCTAAGCTGAATTGTGAAATTAATATCGAGTTACAGCAGAAAGAAAGTGGTGCACAAACTAACAATAACAGGTGTTTTAGCCACTTCAATTTTATGAGCAACCATACATTTTGTGTTACATTATTTAAAGAATTAAATTGAATTTTTAACAGCTGCCATTTTGGATAGTCGTTATCATATTATGCCGAATTATTCAAAAGTTTTTCACGGAGATTCCTAGGTAGCGACAGAAAATTTCCAGTTCTAACTAATATAAATATATATACAAACTTGCCCCATATAATATAAATACATAAATTTTCTTCAAATGTAATTTACTATATTATGTTACATTAGATGTGAAGAAAATATGCAAGTGAAATGTCATTTATTCCCTCCCCCCCCCCCCCCATCCCCAACAGACATTTTTTAACTTCATAACCTAATTACTATATCTGGAAAATACAATAAACATTTATATTATAACGCAGATACTCGGATGAAAAATTTATAAATAATGCTCTTCAAATAAAGGGTGTTTTTTTAGAGGTATAGAACTTTGAAATGGAATAAAACAAAGATGTTTTTTTTTAATTGATATGAAATTTATTTTATTTGAAAGATAATCTTCTGGCATTATAATTTAAATATGACTTCTGTCATATGACCGCCACGGCTTGCACAGACGTATTCTAATCTGGAGGTCCAATTTTCGATTACTTTTTCCAACATTTGTGATCGCATATCGGCAATAACGCGGCGAATGTTGTCCTCCAAGTGGTCAATCGTTGTGGCTTAACGGCGTAGATTAGCGACTTCACATATCCCCAGAGAAAACAGTCAAGCGGCGTTAAATCACACGATCTTGGAGGATAATTCATGGGCTCAAAACGTGAAACTATGCCGTTACCAAACGTATTCTTCAAGAAATCAATTGTGGCACGAGCTGTGTGACATGTTGCGGCATCTTGTTAAAACCACAGCTCCTGCACATCATAATTGTTCAACTGATGAACGAAAAAGTCAGTAATCATGACTCTATAGCGTTAACCATTGACTGTAACGTTCTAGCCAACTTAAAGTTCTATATACCTCTATAAAAAACACCCTGTACATTCGACCGTTCGATTTATAGAGTATGAGCTTTTTATTTTTGCTTAATTACTGATCCAGATGAAAAAAGTTACAGCACAATCCTATAGATACATAGTCAAACCTCATTAAAACGAAATAAAAGGGAGCTCTGAAATCAATGCGGAATCACCGTACTTTGTCATATCCGAAAAACAATGAACAACGAGTAATAGGGTGGCTATCGAAAATGTAGTTCGTCTAAACAGTGATTCGTTTTAAGAGTGTTTGAATTAATGAGGTTCGATTCTATAACATAGAATTTTTGCGACTTGATGTTTAGCAGGGGGAAAAAATCTCTGAAAGTAAATTCCTTGGAAAAAAATTTTGTAAGCAATTTGAGAGCCAATTTCAATTTTTATAAAGAAAAAAAATTCTAACTGCTGGAAGGGCTTTGATCATTCAACAGGATTTCTTCATTACATCGGCAATGACACAGTTTACAACAGGTGCAGGAAAAAATGAAATATGTTCCCTCCCTTTCAGCTTTCTGTCAAAACTATAGAGACGTAGATGACTGGTGACGCCATCTCTTGATGGTTTAGATACTATTGTTTTTCTGCAATAGGAACAATGATGGACTGCCTACTACGTGTTCCTTTAAAGACCATCAATTTTTGTTGCGTTGAAAAGCAAATGCCAAAATAGCTAAGTGCCTCCACTTTTTAGAGAAACTAGCCTCTTTTTAGAGCGGTGTGAAAATGGCAACTATTTCTGGTAAAGAGGTTCAAAAGAAAATTCTTTGAAAAAATCAAGCATTAAAAAGAATTTGCATGTAGCCCATATTGTAGAGTGCTACTTACTTTTTTTGATTAAGATATATTTTGAGACATAAAAATCTTCTGGTTTATCCAGGCTCATTTAATTACTTTATTCGGAAGGACATCGATAGAAATGGCAAATGTTTCCGGCGAAGAATGTTTCGAAACGTCTCCAGTGGAAACTAAATAGCACTCAAAAAGTCAATTCTTTGGCAAAATTAAACAATGAAAAAGTAATGCGCAATAGCTAATGATCTTCTCTTAACTGTACGAAAACGGTGGAAAAACCAAAAAAAGAAAAAAAGTAAATGGAAGCAACACAAAAGAATGCACGTTCGTTAAAGCAACAAAAGCGAAGATATCCACAACCACTAAGAAGACGATGCAAACACCATAACAAAACGACAACACACGACATCACGACACATGACGTGCCAGTTACTTGCTGGAACCGTATCTTCGGCTCAACTTTTTTTTTGAAAAGAAAAGCTTGTTTATGAAAATTGCATTAAAAAACGTAAGGTACGGGCTTACGACGATTCTTTTAATAATACATGATAAAAGGTTCAAGACGAGAGGAGTGTGCGTGAAAGACAGGTCGTTTTGGCGTTTTATTTGTAACTTATTTATGCGTTCGAAGAAGCTGACTGAAGAATTCTGGAATCGCACACTTTCAAAGCGAATCGGTCACGCGAGACGCATTCGAACTGTAACCGTAATCGAGAGCACCATTAAATTTTCTCGGAAATGGATGGTACTCGATGGCACAGACGTTTTCGGAGGCGATGATTTTTAATTACGGTTAAGAATAATAACGCCAATCAATACATTTTTACAAGAAGCGGGATTGGGAAAAGCGAAGTATGCGAAAGAGGGTTTTGTGCAGAAAAAAAAAATGAATATGTGCGTCGTTATTTTGTTTTTGTTTTGTGTGATACAAAGAAAATAAATTTAAATATATAACTTTTAGGAGAATAGCAATCGATGAATGATCAGAAACCACTAGAAAGAAAATAGACTGAGAAAGATGTGAAAAAGGTTTTAAAATAAATATGTAGGATTTAAGAAGATGTATCGCCACAAAAAAAATGATAAAGAAAGAAGCTCAAGATTGTTGCTCCCCTCCTCTTTAATTCAACTTTTATCTTTTATTATATTCCTCATCTTCTTTTTGGTTCAGTTTTGGTTAATGAATATTTTACCACTTTTAGCGATTTTTTTTAACTCCCCCCCCCCCCTTTACTGATTGAGACAATTTTGACAATAATAAGCTTCTTCTTAGCTTGCTACCCGCCTTGTCTTTGTATGTGATACATATTTATAGATTTAAACTGGAAATTGCATATGTCACTTTTTAGGGTGAAACGTTGTATTTCCAGCGGCACACTATAAAATGTGGAATGAGGAATCAAATTTAACCATCGGGTGCCGCTGGTGCTACAACATTTAACCCTAAAAGGTTACCATATGAAGGGCAAGGGGGAAAAAGATGAAAGTGACCAAAAAGCGATTTCGAGAAAAACGGATAACAAAGTTTGATTTCTCGTAACTTCTTGTGTAGTTGATAGAATTTTCATGCAAATTTCGATCGATTCTCATCTTTTTTCCCCCTTGTTGTTCTGCCTGATGATAGTACTCCTTCATAGCCCCTAGATAGTGCTAATATCTCAAAATTGACGAAAAAGTGACTTTCATCTTTTTCCCCCCTGGCCCTTCATATGCAACCCACAGTTTTAACAGTGTAGACATTGTAATCCTACTCCATGAGTAAGGATAATTTCTAAGAATTTTACAAGTAAAATAAATGTATTTATGACACAAAAATAACAAATAGCAGCTCTGTTTAAAGTTCTTAGACCAAAGATGAAATTGCTGCAATTGCAAAATGGTTTCAATTTCAACACTTTTAAGTTACTTTATAACTATTTCTGAACTCTATGAAAATCTTTTTTTTTCCTTTAAGTAGCGTTTCTTTGAACGACATACACTTTAAATGTAGAACAACTTAAGAGGTTTAAAATTAAACTCTAAGTGGGAGTGCAAACAAAATTTTCTCTGAAGATTTATCCTTCATATAAGCCTTAATTGCATATATATGTACACACACATAAGTAATATGAATAGTGAAGCTTTAGACTATATGTACGTGGTAGTCTTGATCCAGAAAGCTAATTTTTTCAGGTATATATATGGGTGATTCTACAAAAATGGGCAAATTTGTATTCCATACTGATTGCTCTTTTTGTTTTTAATTTAATAAAAAACTATTTTAGGAATATTTTTATGCGTCTTTTGTTCTATAATTTTCGTTATCAACAATGTCAATATTTAATTATTATTCATTAAAAAAAAGGATATTCGATTGAAATATCATCCACATGCCCTGTCCCATAGGTGCAATTTTCACAATCAATGGAATATAGATTTAAAAAAAATAAGTGATTTTTTTTTAGAGTTTTTTATTTTTCAATATGAATGTGTGCAAGATGTAAATCACAAAAAAGCAAAATAATATGAAAATAAGATTTCTAAAAGTTAATCTAAACTTTGTCCCAGCAATTATCAGTCATCCACATGTCTAAAAAGTATAGATATTTTTCTCTGAAATGTTTTATTTCAAAATCTGGCAACACATCTTAAAATAAAGCATGGAACTTTTTTATTCCTGGCTGAGGATTAATTTTGCTGTTCTGCAATTACTTTTTGATAAAAAGCAAGCTAAACTCAACTTTCAAGGCAAGTGTTTTTTATCTTTGTCATTAACATGCCCCACAGAATGCATGTAAAATGTACATGTAAATAAATTTTGATAATGAATAATCCTAAGGCTTACATTTGTGGGTTCTAATTCATGGTGAAGCCAAAAAATATTCAGATATGACTTTTGGAGAACACAATTACTTGTGATTTGTCATTCACATGCTCTTTTTCTATTGTCATTCACATGCCCCAATATAAGACACGTGTATGAATCAAAAGCCAAACTATGACAGTACAATGTTTAAAAATTATGTCTAACAGTTTACTGGTTAAAAAGTTTCATTAATATACCTATTGTGTTTGTGTTATTCACATACTTACTGGGTTATATTCACATACCCATTATGTCATCCACATGTCCTTTTTATCATTCACATATGCCTTCAAAAAATAAAAATCCAAAAATACAATAAAATACAAACATTTAAGCTCTGCTGATATTCTATTTTAATTATGTAACTTATTAAGTGCTTTGCTGATTTTTTTCAGATTTTTAATTTTAAATTAATTTTTTGAATATATATATATATATATATATATATATATATATATATATATATATATATATATATATGTATATATATATATATATATATATATATATATATATATATATATATATATATATATATATATATAATCGTATATATATATATATATAATCGTATATATATATATATATCCGTAAGCAGGTTCTGAAAAAACCCAAGCGACAAAAAAAAAATTAAAAACCTAGTTGACTAGTTTTTTTTAAAAAAAGGAATCTTTCAGAGGCCATGTTATTCTAAATATTCTGAAAAACAATTTATCTGGCACCTAAAACTTTTCCTGGCTCCTTTTACAACTTTTGTCAGTCTCTGCTCAGAAGAGTTTCATGCCCCTTCCCCCTCCAACTCAAAAAAAAAAAAGTATAGTAGCGATAAAATAAAAGAAAAGTTTTAGGGCGGGCAAACATATTAGTCCCTGAATATGAGGCAACTGATGTCTTCGAGACGATATGACATAACAAGAGACTAATAACGAAAAATCGAAGTTCATCTTCGAATTATTGGAACGAAGAGAAACTGATAGTGTGCGCCACCACTTTTGCCTCTAACAGCAATTTAATTCTGCCTAAGCGGCCTGGAACAAGGTAGAGAAACATTTTGAAAGTGAGCCAAAGAAAAAGTTCACGCCCCGGTATCTGCCGTCCCCGAAACAGCGTGTAACTGCTAAGAAAATGAATATTGTCGTCGTGCCCCAATCGAACTGACTAATCGTGGAAGTTCCCGGAAGATAAGACCGAGTTGCCAATGGATGACCCTCTGGTAGAGATGTTGCAGTTGCTCTTAAGATTAGAATTCCTAATGCTTTCACTTTAGCCTGCGTATCGCGCGCCAGTCAATAAATCAGCGTTCAAAGAGTCGAGCGTTACAAATAGTTCCACCAATCTGACATCTCCTTAATGATGATCCTCCTAAACCCCAGACGATAACAAGCTCAACGCCCCCGCTGCTTCCTCCCCCACCGCCGCCACCTCGAGACTAGCAGACGATTTATCTGGAAAGTATTTCGCCCCCCCCCCCCCGCCCACCCCTTCATTCCACCAATTCGATTTTCGGCACTTTTAATTGATGCCGAGGTCGCTACTGGCGTTCCCTTGACCATCATTTATCATGCTCTTATCGGGAACTCCATCCGATTATCGATTAAATAATCGTATCGAGAGAGAAGTGACGCTTTTGTTTAATCGGAGCAAGTGGGATTTTTGCGGCGCTAAACGGTCGCCCGAGTCACATTGTCACCCCTCCCATAGCCCCTTGTGGACGCGAATTTGGTCGAGTTTTGAGGTGGGATAGAAAAAAGGAAAAAACGAATCACTTCCAGCCACGATGTCGTAAATATCTTATTTTTTATTCTTTCGATGAAGAATACGAAATCGATTATTTCAAAAAGCCTTTTTTCTCCTAATTCTCGTTTCCACTTAAAGTCATTTATTTGCCGTGGCAACTAATGAATTCTGCTACCCTGTCTTGCAACAAAACTATTTAAACTATATTCTTAATTTTTTCGAACACCATTAAACCTATTTTTCTAGCTGGTCTTGAGTGTTGCAGCCATTTATCTTTGCATGGATAGGGGATGTAGTTTTTTTTTTAATCTTAATGGCAACTATTAGTGTTTTCAGTAATCGTTTCACGAGTGCAAAACTATTTTCATTTATCTTCTGTTATCCATGAGTCTTCAGAATAATTGATGACCATTATGTCTGAGGACATTGCACATTTTTCGATATTGATACCATTGAAAGTAATGTTCTTAACTCTTTTCCAATACAAAACGGGTCTTCAATCACGCGTTACTACAATCAAGGGTGTTTCTGCGGGTGCGAGAAAAATTATGAGTCATGCCGGTTAAAGATTCAGTATCGAATAAAATAAGTAGAAATGGTTTGTTAAATGTATGGAATAATAAATTTATATTCGATGCGACGTGGTGAAAAAAAAATTCTGGTATCAGAATTTAATCATCTCTTCTAATTATTAAAAATTTGGTTAGTCATGAACTCATGAAAGAAATGAGTTCTTACCACTGAGCTATGCATGCTGACTGGAGCGCCATCTGCCACAGAATTTATGTTAGGATGTACGGTTCTGCGGAATGAAACATTTAATATTTCCTCCCTATCTTCCGCCAAATACTGCTTGGCATGGTGTCAGCAATTTAAATTAATTAATTTAAATCACTAATTTTAAGGATGATTTAAATTAGATGATTAAAAAAAAATCACTGATTTAAATCATTTTTAGCTTTCTTTCACGTTAAAGTAAAAGAAATACGAAAAAAGCAATAAAAGGGGCTGAATGTAGCGTGAAAATATCAAAGTTCAAAAAAATGTTAAATTTTAATTAAATAATTTTAAAATTAAAAATTGGAAAGTAGGGTTTTGAGTTGGGAAAAGCTGTGTGTCCGTCGGTCTGCCCCCTCCCCCCACCCCTAACAACTTCTCTCCAATAACGATCCGTTTCGAACAATTTTTTTTTTTTTTTTTTTTTGTTAAGATCTCGACGAGGACACCTCATTCCTCTTTTCTATTTATTATTAATTATTAATATTATTTTAATACATTTATTTATTTTTTGCAGAAAGAGAACATTTTATTTATCTACTAGTGGATATGTCCGCGTCGCGCGGCTTAACCCTTCACTGCACTTTTTTTTATATTTTCATGAAAAAAATCATTTGTTACCTTTTAAATAACCCTGAGTTCAGGAAAAATGAAGAAAAAAATTAATCTTAAAAATGCACCAAAAATGATGTTTTAATTGTTTGTTCTATATATGGCACAAAGCACATAGCATATGCTTTGTATACCGATAAGTGTAATAATCTACAATGTTTTTGTGTCATAAGTGGTATAAACAAACTTTCCACTAAGTGTATTTAAACATTTTTGGAACAAAGGAAATAATGACTAAGCACATTTCTAACGGAAATGCAGACCCTTTTTTTTAAAAAGCAAGAACTGTAATACCTAGACTAGTGCAGCTAACTAGTGCATAAAAATCACACTAAACTGTTATAGCAATGTTCCAGAAGGGGCACAAAGCTCAGTTTAACTGCATTTAAAAATCATAGGAATATATGAGGGTTTATTTGGTTTGTGCCAGATCTGGCACACCGTGCAGTGAAGGGTTAAAATGCTAATGCAACATGCAAAATCCAAGAAGGTATTTTTTTGAAAAATATTTGAATTTTTAGCTTTTTGGATTTTATTTAAATTTCAAAACCCCGCCTATTCTAGTGCATCGAGGAACCTCTGTGCCAATTTTGTATTTTTTAAGGCAAGGGATTGCAATACTACCGTTAGTGTGTTTCTCTTAAAAATTTCTCACACATTTTTTTCTGATGATTTTTTTTCACTGGAAATAAAAATCGTTTTTAATTATGTTATTTATTTATTTATTTATTTATTGGAATTTCCAAAATATTTCACATAACTTCCTCAATACTCTTTTTTCCTGTTGCTTCTACATTTCCTTTCAAAAAATTCAAAAAATATTTTATTACACATCTTTGAAAAACGGTTATTATTTTAAGTATCTTGAAAAGTTTTGAAAAGTTTTTTATTTTTATCACAAATATAATAATAATAGTAATTATTATTATTATTATTATTATTATATGGTTATTATTATTATTATTATTACTATTTTTATTGAAGGAAATGGAAAAGTTTTTTCGTTCATGTAAAAATCCTTTTTTTTTAAATACTTAAACTTGTTTTGAACTGCCTAATTATTTTTTTTTATTTAGTAGAGTCACTTTTCTGTTTCAAAACTTCATAAAAATCATCCCCTCCCCCTTCCTCAAATTTTATTTACCACGAAATAATTTTTTTTTCTCCTTTATATAAAGACTAGCGGTACCCGCACGGCTTTGCCCGTGGTATAAACTTAAAAATTCATTTGCAAAAAATTGATAAAGCAGAAAAAATACACTATTTTAGTTGTAATTAAAATATAATTCTTTCAAAGAATGATATAAAAATTTGGTATGGACCCCACACTACTTCCTTTTGCTTGTAAATTTCTTAGTAGATGCCTTAAGTGCTAAAATAGTGCTTGGAGTGAGCAAGATAACAATTCAAACACTTAATATCTCTAGTTTGCCATGAAACAATGAAAAATCGCCGATTCTAACATCATTCAGTGGATTTTTCGTAAAATGTCGCCAATAGTGCCAAATTGAACTCAAATAAAAAAAATATCTTTTTGCCAAATTTGTCGCCAACTTGGCGATATGTCGCCAAATTGGCGTCAAACACTTGGCAACTAAAAGCTGGGCGATATATCGCAAAGTGGTCGCGCCAATTCATATCACTTTTGTCTGTATTGAAATTAACACTGATTTACCCCATAAAACGGGTAAAACACTCCCTTGAGGCAATTCGAATGCAACCCCAAGGGGAGGTGCACAAAAATAAGCTAAAAGAGAAAATAAGAACAATTTTGTTGCTCACAGAAACCAACAAAAATCTTACCAAAATTTAAAAGAAGAAGAAAGTTTTCTTTCCTAACTCCAAAAACAAAATAGAAATTTCGTGCATTATTCTTCACAATGATAATAAAAACAATAAACATCGACAAACGTCAACCAGCAAACGATAAATTAAAAGTTAATTTCATTCCAACTCAAGCCATTTACTGCAATTTATATTGAAATAAATTAATAATGAAATAAAATATGTTTTGCCCAGACGATAAATTTAGAATGGTTTACCATCATATTGTCTCTTTTTTGACCTCATTTGGTTAAAGAATTATTCCCTCTTCTATGCAACTTGTCAGATCGTCAAAATGTCTCTAAACTCACAAAAATGGTACGCGTCAGTTTCTTCCTTCTTTAACTATTTTAAGGAAAGGACTCGATTTCTCATTTGATTGATAGGTGCCATTTTATCACGGTTTTATTGTATTTCATTTGCCTAATTTTAATAAGGCTTGGAGTTTGGATTGCTACAAAAACAAATACAATTTTAAAATTATTAAGGGAAAAAGAACGAAACAAATAAACGAAATAAAACGTTACCATGGTAACATCATGAAAAGTTGATTTCCGTTAATAAAATATTTCATTTCATCTTCATTTTCAAAACAAATTTTATTCTCGAGCTTAACCATTTTAGAATCGTTTGGCTTGCTTTGCTGAAGTTAAGCTTTGAATTTCCGGCATTCTAAAAACAATTGTTACAGCTCTTCTAATACTCGTAGAAACTTCAAACTGACATCATTTTTAGCAGGAAATTTCAAGCTTTCGAATGATAAGACTTGAAAATGTGTACGAAATATTTCTTCCCTATTTTATCGACGTTTCGCTAAGAATTAAAATAGAAAAAGAACGAAATAGCATTTTTGAAAAATCGCTTCGTAGTGTATAACCTCGTGCTACAAACTAATTTTGTGTCAAATTTCATGAAAATCGACCGAACGGTTTTGGCGCTACGCGCGTAACAGACAGAAAAACAGACAAGCTTTATTATTAGTAGAGAAAAAATATTTTTCATCATGAATTTCATTTTTATATTTCAAAACTGCTTCATAGGACTTTTTGATTTCCTTTTTATCTTGTTAATCTAATCAATAACCTTCAAAATATTTCTAGCTCACTCACCAATAAGAAGATAAGGAAAACGTTAAAAAAATGTTAAAGCAAAATATTAACATAGTTCTATAATTTGAAAAAATGTAAATTTTAATTTTGTTGTCAATGATCTTGCTTTCAAACGGTTAACCCAAAAGTTTATCTTTCAATTAAAGTTAATTTACTGAACATGTTGCTGACAAAACATTTTTGATCAACAGTTGAATTTTCAAAGTTTTCTTGGGAAGACCACTTGGAATAAATTAATTTAAATCTGAAATTCTGGAGAAAAGTTGTACCTCTATGATATTAAAAAAAAAAAAATCAAAGATATTACTTAAAGAAGTTTGGGGCTTGTCTGCGTCCAGGAGACCCCATAATATTACCTACAGCCTCGAAATTTGGTACAAAATTACTTCGAGCATCTTTTTCTTTTTAATTTTGAATTTGTTTTGCTGTTTCTGAAATTTCATACTTCAACAAACTGGGATGCCATAACATCCCCCCACCCCTTATGTTTTTGGTAAGAGCTTTTTTAGAAGGAGACTATGTTTGTTCCATTTCTCTCAATTAATTAGAACCAAAGATATAAAGAGCGATTCAAAGTGAGCCAACTTTCAAGTCTCACCTCGAGTAAAATTACACTTCATTAGAACAAGATGTCCCGAAATCTTTTCACCGTTCGGAAAATTAATATTCGGAAAAGTAAACCGGTGACTCGAAATAACTTTTCGTTTCGTTTATTGCTCGTTTTAATTATATAAAAGATAATCGATGAATATTCGCATATTTTCTTTACTTTTTTTTAACACTTAAGAAAGGTTGTCATTATTATGGTGGCATTTTACGGGGTTTGACGAGGCTTCTATTAAAAAAAAAGGAAAAAAATCTTCATTAAATAGTTTATTTCCTTGCAAGATGTGCATGAATTGATCATATCGAAGCAAATTTTCTAAATTTTCCTGTGAAGGAAATTATTGAAGAAAAACAGCTTCTGTAAATTCTAGCCCAGAATCATTTTAACCCTTGATTTTTTGTTTTGGATGGCTGATCACGCGAGAAATTCAGAATAAAGAAAATTTCCGAATGTTATCGTAAATTTCATTTCATAGTAAATTATTCAAGGAAAAATGCGATATCTTTAATATTTTTTGAAGTGTAAAAGAAATAAATCCAAATTTGCCAACTATTCATTTTATTTTTTTGAATGAGCAAATATTTTGAATCAAAATAAAAAGAAAGTCAAAATATCCCTTTTCTTTCTTCAATTCAATTTTTAAAGAACTAAAATTGTCTTATTAATATTTTTGTTCGAACAGGACATACAACTCGTTGGTGATTTCTTCAATGAACGAGTCAGGAATTCCATTCTTAAACTAGCAATGCGACCTCTCAACTCTGCCGATGTTAATAACAGAACTTTTTCCCGCCAGAATTATGTCGGTTGGCGCTATTAACGTGTGAATGCAGAGAGAGCTCCAAATTGCGGACCTCCATCTTTTCCGACTTCTCATCTCCCCATTATAGAACGCTCTCGCCTTGCCTCCATTAACTGCGGACCCTTAAGAAAATGCCTCGGCCTCCTTTTTTGTCGCCTGATGGATGGGGTTGAAGAAGTATTCATTATTACTCCCAACCCGCAGTTTATGTGCCTTATATGTATGCAAATGATGGACCAGATATTTGAATAGTGTCCTAAAGTTGGCTTCCCTCTTTCTTTCTTTCCTTTTTTTTCCTAAGCGTCGTTTACGTTGCCTGGGGTATAACTTTGAAGGTTATTGATATATCTTTCCAAACTCGTGGGAAGTCTCCGGTCGCTTATTCCTGGGAAGAAAAATTAGTTCATTTTGTCGTGCTTTGACGAATGCTTTTAAAGTTTTGGTTCTAATTGAATTTTTTCATCTGAGCGGAATAGTGTTTGCGTTTTAAATAAAATTTTTAGCTGTTGGTTGGTTTATCTTTTATTTCTGTGCTTGAACATAATAATTAAAATATATTAATAAATTATTTATTTTTACTGTTTTATTTGAAAAGAAGTTTATTATTGATATAGGGGTGCCCACAAGTAGATAGCAGAACGATTTATAGTCTGCATGAATTATCGGAAGATTAATTAACCTCCACACCGCACAGTCTCCTTACTATGTGCGTGTCATAAAAAATTAGCAACATTTTAAAGCATAACCCTATCAATAGTAGCCAAAAAGTACTGGTAGCTCATTTAGACAAAACTATATTTGTTAAGGTGTGCCAAAATGACGTTACCGACTATAGTTGGGATTCAGAGAGGGGGAGGGGGATAAATAAATCTCCGTAAATATTTCTGTCTTTCCTCTCACCACCAAAAGGAAGTTTTAAAAGGAAAATCGCAACACTTTGGTAAAATATGAATTCAATCTTTATAACAGACTCTTTAGGTACTAGTGGTTTACACTGTCACAAATTGAATTTGACAAGTGCAATGTTACTCAATTATGCCCATCAACAATATCGATAATGTATTTAATCCTTGGGATTTCCGCTCAAAAGTTGTTGAAAAAAATGAAGAATCTCCGAAAATGCCTTAAAACCTAAGAACGAAGATAAAGCTCTTTTGCTTCTTGTTATAGACTAATGAAATTTCCTATTTGATTCGTTTCTTCTTGCTTCTAGAAGGATCCTTAAGGTTTCATGAAGAGGCTGAGAAACTAATTCTCATCCGGCTGCGTTTGTGCAAAAGAAATCAAAATGCGACAGTAAACGCTATTTCCTAAAAAAATATAAAATGTATAAAACACGGTCACAAATGTTGGAATCCGACCACATTGTCTAGTGGCCAGATAAGTCTGACTGAGCGGGGAGGTTCCAGGTTCGAATCACGGCTAGGGTATGGATATACTTTCTCTCTCCTGTGTCCTTGTCCTTTCTATGTGTGTGAATGTGTTGTTATGCTGTAAGTGGTTGCCTTTTGCCTATATAAACTGGTCCCTGTGACTATGATATGTGTAGACTGTGGAAGCCGGACTTCACACCAAATGGCGATACAGTCGGTAAAGTGAAGTAACGCACCCCGAATTGCCAGCCTAGCTGGTACAAGACAACAGCAAATGTTTAACCAATGTTCGTTCAAAAGTTACAAAAAATATTAATAAACAAACATATATATCTATAAAATATGTAAGTGATGCATTTTAATATTTTCAAGTTTGCTTACGAGCAGTAAAATGCAAAATATTGACGTGCTTTTTTTTTTCGTATAAACTAATGACCGAAGCTCCCTAACATTCAGACACCATGTATAAGCTGAAATTACTTTTAATTACTTCCTGATAAGCGAACTTCACGCTGATACGGAACGGAGTCTTGCCGTTACGACAATGCCCTAAGATTTGGGCGCATCGGTAAAGGTTTTTAAACTTTTCGTGACCATCCCCCCCCCCCCCCCCACACACACAAGCACAATTTTCGAGGAATTGCCCCCGCAATGGGCCCTCGTTACAGCGGTCATTCCGCCTGTCGCCAATTTCGTGCGTCGTTTTAAAAATGATCGTTACGCGCTCTCCGAATCGTTATTAAGAGGAAAGGAAATGTGAAAAATAAAAATTAAAAAATCGCCCTCTGTATGTGTTTCTTTTCTTTTTTTTTCACTTCATTATTCGGGAAAGAAGAACCCCCCTTCCCAAGTTTGCCCGAAATCCGGAATGGGACCGTAAAGTGCGCGTTTTGGCTTTTCTAATTGATTTTTGTGGATGTGGGAGGGAGGCAGCGGTAAGAGGGAGGGAGGGAACGAGTCATTTTCCGCCCCCCGAGCGATTAAGGGAAAAATGAATTGCATTTCTTGCCGTCATTTTCATTACCATCCCGCAGAGATTCTCTCATCAACCAATTAGGAGAGCTCCGCGTCATTCGCCTGACGTCACTGATTGACTGGAACTCTATCCTACGCCGCCATATTTAACCACCTGTGCTGTTTGAACATTTATCATTATAATGCATAACACCAGTTTTATTTCTGATCAATGTACTGCACAGTAATAATTCTTACGAATTTCGGACGGTGCAAAAATTTTGTCAGTTTCTTCCATAACCATAATGTTTGCTATGTATGAAAGTATTATCTGCAAAAGGATACAGTTCGTATAGGATTTGTTGATATCTTTATAGCAAAACACTTTTTCAATCATAAATATCAGAACATAACTCCTCTAAAAGTGTTTTGCATTTGCTTATCCAAAGATTTTTCATGTTTTGAAAAATAAAATTTAATGGAACTAGTTCACAAAATCTGTAATAGCTTGATCGATTAATATTCGTAAAATAACATTTTAGGATTAAACTTTTGTGAGCGTTCCGAATGAATTTTAAAGCTTCATTTTTTCCCGTGTTTGATAAACTGATCAACATTTAATATAGTGAATATAACATTTTAATCTGTATATTTAAAAAGTAAGCTGCAGACATATGTTTCGAAATTACTAGGAACCCCCTTGTCAGAGCAATAGATATCAGCCTACAGACGGAATGGCATTTTTCGAAATTAGCTCTACGAATGTTATTTCACTTATAAGCTCACATACTTTACCTTGAAATGAATAAATGATTTAAGCGTATCCGCATGGCTCCAAAACACGGGCCTGCTATTTGATGTACATTTCTGTAGGTTTTAATGTTATTGTTATGTATATTTACTGAAATTAGGAAAAAACGTTGTTCCGAGTAACTTTAAACTGATGATTCAGGAAAAAGAAAAAAAAGGACTCTAAATATGTACACATAATATTCTACTTACTTTTATGTTATCATTGTACGCATTTTAAAATCAATTTATGTTCACTTTTTTAACATTAACCCATTGATGCCTGACATTTTTTTTCCAAAGAAATTTTCTATACTGGTTACAAACAGTGTTTAATGGACAGGAAATATAGTAAAAAAAATATCATGTAAAAATTTTCTTTTTCTATTAAGGAAAGAAAAATCGTCCCTTAAAAGTTACAATAGACCCCAGAGGGTACATACTTTTTTCATTAATTTTTTTTCTGCTTACGATATAATATTTAAAAAGACATTTTATAAGAAGGAATAAAATCAGCAATTAACATAAACTGGGAAGCTGGGAATAACTTTAAAAACTTAGCTTTTTTTCTTGAGATTGTGAACGATGTCATTTTTGATAAAGGTCATATTAAAACTGCTACAGAACACACTTTACAATGGTTATGTACTGCAATCTGTTAACAACGAACTGAAACAATACCAAAGTACTGATTAAACACTATTATTTGGTTGAAATGTTCATTTTGGGGAAATTCAGATCCTTTTTGGACCGTCCCTAAAAAGGGACACTAGGAATTAATGGGTTAATAATTATAATAGCTCAAATCATATCATAAATATGATCAAAATGTATGAACATTTTCCCAAAAGTTTAGCTGTTTTATATATTGTTTTTCTATCTGAACTTGGTATCAGATTAGGTAGCAATTGAGTCGATCATTCTGCTTTGCTAAGTATATCTAGGCTTAGGAAAAGTTGGCATTTTCTTTTGTGAATATTTCGTGGGAATAAATGCTTCTAATGTTGGGTGTTGCATTTTGCTACAAAACACTTCCATACAAAAGCATGTACCGACAGCCCGATTGCGGCATCCATTGCCTAGTTTCGCCTTTGTTTCGGGTTCATCAGTCTGAAACATAGTCGATGACCGAACTGGAGCCAGATGTCCTCTCCTCAAATTGCCGAAAGTAGTCGATCGACTATTCCAGACTGATGAGCTCGTAACAACGGCGAAACTTCAGTCCATTGATGCCGAAACCGGGCTGTCGGTACATGCTTGTAGTTCCTGCTAGCCCCTACCTTAATGGGGGAAACTTACAGCTTTTATATTTCCCGTCTGTAAAGGTTTTTGCAAAAATAAAAAATGCGGCGAGGTTCTTAATTTTTTAGAAGAATACCTTCAAACTAATAAACTTATGTTGAACATAAAACTTTTGCGCTTTTCTAGTGCGTTTTAAGTTCTAGCATGGTGGTAAGATATTTACCACCGCCTTTAAAAATGTTAAATAATTTCAATTAATAATTTTGTGTTCACATTTCATGCTCATTACGCAATTACTCCCTTCGTGGGCATATATGGCAATCGATTCTCCAGGTTTGGCATTCGGAGAACAACTTCTCCTGACAAAAACACCTCATCGACATCATTGTTTCACGTTCTGTGTTTATCATTGACGCCAGCCAGCGTCTTGAAGGGAAAGGTTCTTTGCGCGCGTATTTTTCCCACATTAGCGCCGGGGAATTAAAAGACTCACTAATGGGCTTTTGAAGAGCCGCAATATTGCTCCCAAGAAGCGACGCTGTTTTAACGGCCTCCTCCGGTATCTTCCTCCCCATCTTCGGTTCGAAGACGGTAATTGCCGCCGCTGCCAAGACGTTAATTGACTAAGAATGCGAGAAGCAGTGTGTTTAGATGTTCCGGGAGCGAATGCGGGGGAGGGGGGGGCAGTAAATAGAGCGGAAATTTAGAGGCAGATGCCGAAGACGGGCGTTCGCCAGTTGCGGCTGATGCTCATTCATTGACTTGCGCGTTAAATTTATGTAAGGCGCTCTCTCCCCGTTTCAAAGGGCCTTGTTCGATCGGGGGATCTTTTGTGCCTTATCGGGGGCGTTTAAATTTGTAATGGACGCAACCTGAATTGCCATTTGCTTTTCGATACACGTGTCCACTGGTTCTGGTCAGTCTCTTCTCTCGGCTCGCGGTTAAGAAATTCTGCGTGCGGGGGTCTAAATGAACCGCAACACGATCTCGGAACATATTGAAAAGAGCTCTTTAACGACGTATAAAGAGGGCAGGGAATTTGATTCAGAAACTGGGGGGAGGGGATAGTTGTTGATGAATGCTGCGGCTGGAGTCGTGCATGCGAGGGAATGTAAGATTCATCCGTTAAAGATGCGGAGGGTGTAAGATTGCATCATTTCTCTAAATTTGTTTTGGAGTACTAATTTAATATAATTAAGCTGCATTTGGGGTAAAATTTAATAGGTGGGAGTACATTTGAAAGATATAAATCTCGGCATTATTCTTGCAGTTAGCTGAACCAAACCGACCTCTGTATTGATCAAACTAGAGCTATAAACTAGATTTTAATACCAGTCTTTAGTATGAGCTGGTTTAACCCTTTATGCCCCGACGGGACTCAGAAGTCCCACTTATATTAATTTAGTCTTCTGAATCCTAAATGGCTGGAATCTTGCAGAAGTTTTTGAGTACCACTCCTTGTACTTCGCTGAGATGCCGAAAGATGGTACCTGCGGTCGGAAACAGTTTTTTGGGGGGCCCTAAGGCGTAGGTAGCCTTAGACCCCCAAACATTTCAAAATTTGTATGCTCGGTAAAAATGTTTTTTGATGCATTTGCAACTTAAAAACCAAAAAAAAAATGTGAAAAGTCATTGTTAAATTAATTTAGAATATAAAGGTAAAGGACAATATTTTTCTTAGTTATATTCTAACTTTTCTTAATATCCTGAAGACTGGAAGAAGAAAACCTTTTTCTTTCTTTTGTACTAAAACATCCATTTCCACCTTGAAAAATAAAAAATTAAGAAAAAAAACAACGTCACCATCCTTAAATGAAACCTGGTCAAATTCAGGGGGGTCAATTGCCCCCCCCCCCCCCTAATTTTGAGAAATCATTGTATTTACATATAAGTGGGCGTGGTTTTTGATGCTTTCTGATGAAATTGCATTGGGTTTGGACCCTTTGCCTCCCCCTTGAAAAACT
Organism: Uloborus plumipes; assembly: GCA_038373865.1. Lineage (NCBI taxonomy): Eukaryota > Metazoa > Arthropoda > Arachnida > Araneae > Uloboridae > Uloborus > Uloborus plumipes. Next base: position 61,261 of record JAXGGA010006346.1, read on the forward strand.
TAAAATAACTGCCTTGAACCTGGTTTCAATTCATAGTTGATGGAACTATGTTTACAAGATTAGTTTTCCATACACTTCTTCCTTTGAAACAAATAGTATAATTCTCAAGAATGGTTTTTTACACTTTACGAAATTCTCACTTTATATGAGGCAACGTCATTGTGAGAAGTGTTTTTACCTGAAGGATACAACTTGCCATATTGGGTAGAAGAGAAACAAAGTACATTTAGAGATACATTTTACATACCATGCAATTCCATAACTGTTTTAGATTTTTCTTTCAAACATTATTTTTTATTAATAGATCTATTTCAAACAAATCTAAGAAGGTTCTTCTGCCTCTATATAGAAGTTTGGTAAGACCTCATTTGGAGTATGCTGTTCAGTTTTGGTCTCCTTATCTGAAGAAAGACATTAATTTTTTGGAAAGGGTACAAAGAAGGGCTACAAGGTTAGTAAATGGATTTTCTAATTTAGACTATGATTCCAGACTTAGAATGCTTAATGTGTATAGTCTTGAGCGAAGGAGAGCCAGAGGGGACATGATTCAGTTGTTTAAATTTATTAAAATGAATGATGTTACGGGGTTAGATTTTCGCACGGAAAGCAGGACAAGGGGTCATTGTTTTAAGCTGTTTAAATCTCAGGCTAATCTTGAAATTCGAAAAAAATTACTATTTTAGCAGGGTAGTGGGAACTTGGAACAACTTACCGGAAGAGGCGGTAAAGAGCAATGGAGTAGATGGCTTTAAGAGGGCCACTGATCTTCATTGGGGTCTTTAATTTGACTAGGACCAGCCAAGTTGGGCCCACAGCCTGCTGCTGGTCGCCACATTTGTATTTGCATTTGTATTATGATACCTAAACATTTTTGTGCAATGTCCTTTGTGAGTTTGTGGCTTAAAGATAATGCAGCCATTTTTTTACGAAATCCAGAGATGGAAATGTAAATAAAGCTTTCTTAGAAATTATGATGTTGATTTAACTTCGATATATCTTTATACAAAAATATAAGTAGCAGCTAGATGATCTCTACACTGTAAAATATAAATATTGTTTTTACCGTATAATACTGCTCATTTTACAATAATTTTACAGTAATAAACGAAAATTGCTAATTTTACAATAGTAACCTGTAAAACTGATTTTGCAGTTTATTACTCTGCTTTTAGTTTTAAACTGGAACCTCTGCTGCCAGTATTATACTGTAAAAACAACGGCTCATTTTTTGCAGTGTAGCCGCAAGAAAATTTGAACATGGTTATTTCTTTCTACTCGTTATAATATTTTATGAACAATTTTTCACAATACTAATGCTAAATTTTGTTTCTCATTAAAAAAAAAATTCAAACAATTTCTTGCAAAAGCTACGGTGAAACTTTTTATGTGGTGAAATCTTTCTTTTTCGAAAAAGAGAATAACGTAGGAGAGCGTGGGGATACTTGATTCCTCGGGAGGATAGTAACCCCTTCTCAAATCTCGAAACTAGGGTGTTGCACAATTCGAATTCTAGCAACATTACGGAGCAGTTATGGTAAGTTTTAACCCCCAAGTGTCAGATGATTCGTTTTGAGCAAGCTTTGAAGCTTAGGTGTAATTGTTTTTATCACATGGAATAAGATTCGAAACGACGTTGCAAATATGAGAAGTACCATTTGTGGCCTTCTTTTTTTTTTTGGGGGGGGGGTTGTAATTTTGAAATATGTTTTAACCCTACACTGCATGATTTTTTTTTCATTGAAACACATGTATATGTTTTTTAGTGTAATAAGAAAACATTGGAACACATTTTTAAAAAATTAATTTTGAGGATAGATGGTTGTATTTGCTTTAAAGATACCTAATACTTGCTTTTATGCTTGAGTTGCCTTATGCATGGTCATAAGGAAAAATAGTCTATGTAGCCAATTGGCCTATGCAGTGTAGGGTTAAAAGTATGTTTGGGAATACCTGATTCTTTCAAACCAAGAAAACTTGATCAAGTGTTCTTTAATGTGAATATACACATTAGTATATGCTGTTTGTTCCACTTATTGTTTTAAAGTAAAGTCGTCGTATTTCCATAGAAAGCCCCCCCCCCCCCGTTTTTTTTTCCTTTTTTTCAAGAATTCATGGTTGTAATTCTGATTTTCACTTTTTTTTATATTACGCAAATATACATACGTTATCGCAGCAGGCCGGATTTGCTAGTATTTATCTTCACAACCATTTTTTAGTGTGGTGTTTTAGGATTTTCTCCTTGTTTCAGAATTTTATGAAGTTCTGAATACTGTGAATACAAATAAAAAATGCAGCAACTAACTTAAAAGTGCACAGCGGCTACTGACCAAAAATTCGAACTTTCAGGTCGTGTAATGAGAAAGAATTTGAATAGATCAAAATGGCCAGTGAGTATAATATCTAGGTACAAAATCAATATAAGGAAGAAAGGTTGCACTGGACAAGAAAAAAGGTAGAACTAGTGATAATTAGAATTTTTGAGAGGATTTCTACGGTATAAGTTAAAAAAAAAGTTCTGTCAAGAACTAAGCCAGCCTAGTTACGCGTATACCGACATTGACATTCCAGCATATCCAAGACTGCAAGTTATGCAAAACATACTTTTTTAGCATTTAAAGCTTATATCTAAAAACAAAATATGCATCCCTCATCTGACAATAGATGCGCAAAAAGTAAATAGGCAAATAAATAAAGTAGCAGGACCCTTTAATTAAATACAGCTATTATATATTTTTTCGTAAAAAAGGTCTTTATTGTTTTCAAAAAAATAAATAAATAAATAAATAAATAAAAAATCAGAAGAATCAAAAATAGAAAGAACAACAATAATAACAAGATAAGCAGTAAAAATAAATATAATCTTCAATCAAAAGTTATATTAAATAGTCGAAACAAATTAGAAATACGAGACGTGTGAATAAAAACTTTTTACTTTTCCCTCGAAAAGTCTTAACGAATTGATTTGGGACAAAATTAACTAAAACTTTTTAGAAAGTAAGATGATGACTTTTGAAACAAGTTGATTTATAAGATGGAAATAAGGAAGAAGAGGGGGGATAAATAAAGAAAATTCATAACGAAGCTCCCACTAAAATATTTTAGAAATTAAATACGTGAATTGCACAATCAAAAGTATTTTGATTCCTTTTTTCAACAATCTTACTTGCAAAAATATTAAAACTTGTTTATACATTAGTTAATTTCTTTCAAATATCGGTTTTGGAAACGGAATTAGCATGGCCGCACTTCTCCTTATGTCTAATCCTGAGATTAACATTCACCCCATAAGCAGCATTAATCACTCGCTACGTTTTCTCGCTCAATATGCACACGACGCGAAAAAGCTCCCATTCTCTGCACCCATCACCCCTAATATTGTCCAATTATGCTTCTCATCGATCACTTAATTCGACACACACCCTCTCCCTAGCAGAGAATCCCTTTACAGGAGTACCTATTCAAAAAGAAAGTCAATTCTTTCATGTCCTTACTATTTTTTTAGACTTTAATCACAAACACAAATGCAATACTGATATTATATACGGTACACAAATGTTATGATAAGAATGATCTAATAAGGTATTCAGTTTAGTGAATGAACACACCTTAGTAAAGGAGCAGTTCGTGATTGAAAAAAAAAAAATGAAACTAAGTAAATAAAGTCAGGTTTCGAAATTTTTTTCCCCCTGATTAAATAGGCAACAGGCAACAGCAACTTCCTCCCATACAATATAGAAATGAAAGGAAAAGGAAAGGAAAGGATAACTATCTGTGAAATAAAATAATTTTTCGAAGAGAAAATAAGAATTTTATAAACGCTTTCAAAACCCAAATTCTTAGTGTATCTTACCATACAAATCTTTAGGAAGTTATTATTTTGCAAATTTTATTGTATGAAAGGTTGAAGGATAAATTTCAACGGAAAATTCTTTTTTTTTTTTTAATTTTCCTCTCTTTAATAAATTACGAAAACACATTCTTACCATCAGTACTTGCTCTAAAAAAAAAATAGCAGTTATGCATTCTTATGCGAAAAAAAAAAAATACTGTGTCGCAAAACATTGCAATTTTTTCTGCAACTTTGTGTGTCAGGGCTATGCTCCACATCAACAGAAAACGCGACCAAAACCGAAGGTAGAAACCGAAAATCCGGTATTTTCCATAGGAATACCATTTAATCCATTTTACGTTTCTGCTTTACGTCAATGTGGAGCAGGGCCCTCACAGTACTACTGTTCTCACATTTATTTCGGAACAAATATAAATATTTAATACGTAGATGCGCATTGCTTTAAACTACTAGCAGTTAGAAAATGCACCTGATTACTACCGTGGTCACAATTTTCTCCATGTGTGTGAATGTGAAGAGGAGAAACTGATTAACGCGTCCATATTTATTAAAATAGTTGCTTTTTAAACTGCATCTCGCATTCTATAAATTACGTCTAAGAATGCCAGTCACCTTCTCTAGTGGTCAGAGAAGTCCGATTCGATTGCGGAGGTCTCGGGTTCGAATTTCGGATCGGGCATGGATGTATTTTCTTTCTTCTGTCCTTTCTTTGTGGGAGTGTTTTGTTGTGCTGCGAGTGGTTACCTAAACTATAAATGGGTCATCATGGCATGTGTGTACTGTGGAAGTCGGACACCAAATAACGGTACAGCTGGAAAAGTGAAACAGCGCACCCCAAATTGCCAACCTAGTTGGCACAAGACAACAACAACAACGTCTAAGAGTAAGTGCTTAGTCCAGATGTTCCCCATAGGATCTCTATTTTCATTTTGCCCCACCCCTTGAGCCTCTTACGAAGCTCCAACAGTATCCCAGCAGATCGTTACCAGAAAGCCAAGCAACAGAGAGAAGCGAACTGTCTCAATAACCAAGCCACCGAAGTTCTTCCGAGCGCCAAGGCGAAAAGTTTTCCTTTTTGTTCCTTCCCGTTCTCTCCAAATTATCCAAAGTTCGTTTATTTGGCGGGCGTAAAAATTCCCTTTCCCAACTTCATCAGTCAGGCCGGCTTGCCAATAAAAGGAGAGGTCTTTGTTCTGTACGTGTCTTTGACGCCCGTAATTACTCATTAGGGCTCGCCCACCGATAAGACGCGCTTTTTTTCCGCGAAATGCTAAAAGGGGAGGCCGATACTCCCTCGCACTTCATTAAGTGAAATAATTACGCGCCACGTAAACAAGATTCCGAGTGTCGTCCGCAAATGCCCGGATTGTTCTTTTTCTTGTTCCTCTTCTTTTTTTTTTCCAATTCTTGTTCTCGCTCTCAAAGCAAAGAAGGCTTTGCCTCTCGCAATTAAATGATTCCTTCTCGCTTCGTGTGACTAGCCGGTTACAGTTACTTAGAATGAATTAGTCTCTCTGCGAAGGGAGAGAGAGAGTGGAGAGTGTGCTGACGATGAACAAGCGAAATTTGAAAAGGAGAAGGTAGTTTTGATTTGTCCCGCCGTGAACCTTTAATGGATACGCAGTGATTTCTTACTGCATTTTTGTTCTGCTACTTTCTCCTATACTGTATAAAATTTCCTTAAATAGATTTAGAAATCTAATAAATTTCGGATGGAAACACTGCGATTTCTTAATGCAAAGTAAAATTTTTATTCAGATTTTCTCTTTCCGAGCGAAATTGTTCTATGGAAGTCCTTTAAATGGATTCAGAAATCTAATAACTGTTGGGTGGTAATTGTCTGCTTTTATACCCTTAATAGGCACGTAATGATTTCTTTTGATATTGAAAAGTTTTATCACGTGTCTTTTTCACTTAAATGATAATAATAAAAGCAACCTCTTCAAAGGATGGAGAAATCGAATAAACGTTGGATAAAAGTTATCACGCTCTGTCCATTAATAGATACATAGTAGTTTCTTAACACAACTTGTTGAAAGTTTTAAAGCTTTTTCCGCCCACAAACGAAATTGAAGCATTCAGTCATCTTGAATGGAAATAGAAATTTAATACATTAAAAGTACTAATGATCTTATGTTAACCTTTATTAAATGCGTAAAAAACTGCCGTCATAATTTAAAAGGCCCTGAATCCAAATTTCGTTGCAATTTAATTGTACAGATTTTTTTGTTGCTTGCTCAAAGATAGTTACCAAACAAATAAAAAATTGTGTTCTTGCAGGGTTCTACTTATGAGCTAAAATAATTTTTTAAATATAATAGCATTTATGAACGTTAAAAATTTATGTCTTCTAGTTTTACCCAACATTTTTCCCCTTGGAAAGAGTTTCTTTTTTTTTCTTATGACTGCTGTATACTGAGAAGGTAAATACAGGTGATACCTAAATACCCACTTAAAAAAGTAACACTAAAGTAATTAATTTGACAGATGTTCTTTTCTTTTCGGTACTTCATTGTCACCTAAAGTGCGCATCAAAAATAATTTCTTGACATAAATTAATTAAATCAAGATTCAAACATTGAAGAGATGCAGCAACTTATGGGAAGTTACATTACATTCTCTAACAAGAAGAAACAACGTAAAGTTTAGAAAACGGGGGGAGCCGGGTAACGAGCAGTTGGATACTATTTTTTTTATACAGCCACTAGAAAAAAAAATAGTTACAGCATCTTATATGAAAATGTTACGGTTTCATATGTTAATACGTTTCATGTTTCTTTAACTCAGCTGTAAGATATAACGTTTCAAACATCTTTCTAATGATTGTCATTAGTAATAAAATTAACAATGGATGATCAAGAATACATTTACTAACGTAAATCATTCCTCAAAAGGCTTTGATATAGTAAGGTTATCCGTCTATATACCCTCAGAAGTATTCTGTTAAAAAAAGCTTTCACAGAAGTGCTCTGCACCAAACAATATCACTAAAAAAGTTCAGTTTGGTACAGCATTCCATGCCAAAGCTGTTTTGCCAGCCGACCCAATTAAATAGAAGACTTTACCATCAAAAATTTGTCGAACGCTGATACTTTCTAATGTAAAAACGATTTTTCAAATTTTAGACAATAATTTTTTAATTCATAAGAGTTAGCTAGTAACTACTGACAGCAGATGTACTACAGAAGTTTTTAACAGAAAGATTCATTTGAATAAATTATAAATCGAGCCATTTTTCTAAGTTCATTTGGAATATGTTTAGTATTCGTATAATGATCAAAATGAAAAGTTGTAAATACAACATTTTAGTTTCAGGAAAATGCGGATTATCTATACAATTACGAACGCTTATGTAAGATGTTATGTACTCGAAGGTTATATAATCTTTGGTCTTAAGAACGCATGCAGACTTCTTGAGCTTTTGAATTGACCTTACTAGAATTTACAGTGAAGAAAAAACATTATCACAGAAAAAAACTTTCTTCCGGTAAATATGCTCAATTAATGTAAGTGTAGGTATGGTAATTTAATATTATCATTAGACAAACATGACAGGAAATAATTTGAACAGTCGATTGATTATTTTAGGTTTCCATTAGGTCTAGTCATTAAAACTACTTTCTATCATCCAGGTGAAACTGCAGATCACCGGCCATGGGAAAAATAAATCATTTCTCCCGAGCGAAGCGGAAAAGAAAAGTAATCCTAAGACCTCAGGTTTCAGAGCAAAAGATAGGGAATTATAGGGGAGGAAATAGTCATTTTAATTTTTCTGCTTGAAAACTGCAAGAATACAGAACAATTCACTTTAACATTCCATTCGTACAGCCTTTCATCCAACTGCCTATTTTAATGAGGCAGTACAGCAGCAGAGCGGTTCCCTAACCCCAGTCTATACTAAAAAAGTTTGCTTATTCTGCAAAACACCGACTGACTTACTGTCGTGGGAAAGTAAAGGGTAGTATCTGCAGAAATGAGATTTTGAAATATTTGAAGAAACGCGTTTTGGGATTCCGAAACAACTATAGGAAAATTGGAACTAAACGTTATTTTTCATGCTTAATTTTCATCAGAAACCAATAATAAGTAGATTTGCTCACTAAAGGGAACGTACAATAAACATAGGCACCCATATGAGAGGGCAAGTGAGAGCTCATCCCCCCCCCCCCCCAAGAAATTAGTACTTCCATGCTTTTAGTACTATTTTTCTAGCAAAAGTATATGAAAACAATTTGTTCTTCAGCCATTAATGAATAAGTTATTAAAAATGTCAACTTTCAATAACTCTTATTCTACGCTGAAATTGCTTTCCATTTGGAAAATATTTTGTTAAATCATGGAGAAAATATCTGAGATCCCCTTCCCCCCAAAAATTTCACTTATGGGGGTCCATGACAATAGATGACAAAAAATGAAAAATCTTCATATTCCGCCACGGCAGACTAGGCCTTAAGTTGAAAACAGGAGAAATTCAATAAGAGCGTCGATTCCGAAACGTTTCACTCCACGCATCAGAAACCCGGTGAGGTGGACGGAGTTCAGGCCAGGCTCCAAATCTTAAGAACTTCTCCGAGCGAGAAGTTATCGTCCCTTTCTGGGGCGCACAGACAGTGTGACGATCTTGCCATTAGCCATTCCCGTCTGGGCGCTTCGTTAGCGCGTTGTTTATGGCGGGGCGCACTTCCGACGAAATCTTGGCGAAGGGAAATTTTACCCTTCTCCGACTCCGGCAGAGGGGCTTAATTAAAGTCGCCGACGACCCCATAAATATTTAATTAACGGGTTGAATATTCTTAACCCCCTCCCGCCCCCTTCCCCCGCGCCCACTGATGGCTCCGGTTGCAATTTTTGGTTCGCCAGCCACAGGTTGGTTTAATAGGAAAGGGGGTAGAGAACGATTAGGCGCTCCGGTGAGCCCCTTCCGTAGATAGAGACGACATGATCTGGTTGGACCCCCCACCCCCTCTCTTTCTGGAAAGATTAAGTGTAGGAGGATGGAACAAATGAGAAGCAGCCAAATGAAGACGGAAGTCTTTGCGAAAAGTTTTGACGACTCAGGGAGAAAGTATTCTCTGATTAGCAATTGACGACAATCTAGAGACATGGCTTAACAGCAAAACCGTAAAGTGTGATAAAAGAATTAAAATTAATTTAAACCGTTCATGTACGCTTGATATATCCGATAAACATGGAATGTAACACTCTTAAGAATTGCGAAAAGCAAATTTATTTCAGAAAACTTAAAGAATTAAAACTGTACCTCAGAACCAGAACGACGTAAGTCCAAAAATGGCTATTTTCACTTTTTTGCTTCATTGTATGTAGAATCTTATTCCACATCGACTCATTAAAACAGTATTCTATAAAACAAATTCCTTCACAATTATTTAGTAGCGAGAAAAGAGCGCGAGTCCCATCCTTTGCATGTATTCGACAATCGTTTTTCCCCTCTAGTGAAAA